>CAIGRB010123375.1:0-10406 GCA_903798255.1 Fraxinus quadrangulata | reverse complement strand
TTACACGTGATGTGATCTTAACATGCTTATTGCCAACTGATCCGCCTTAATACTTTAGTGAGATCATTTTCAAACAAATTCAGAGATAATAAACCAAAGAAACTTTATAACTGAAAATAACTTTAACCATAAACTATATCCAAAATGATAGTACATGTGCCTAATATGAAAATCATAGAAATATAAACTCTCACTGAAACTGGATATCCTCAAGAGATACTACACACATATGAGCAGTGTGCTCACGAAAGACCTTGGATATCAATGCCTTAGTAAACGGATCTGCAACTTTGGAGTTTGTCCATATATGCTCTATTAACACCTGTCCACTTTGAACTCTTTTTTTAATAGTCAAGAACTTGATCTCTATATGTTTTGACTTCGTCGAGCTTCTCTTATTATTTGAATACAACACTGCTGATTTATTATCACAAAATAATTTGAGTGATCTTTCTATATTGTCCATAAGGTGCAGCCCAGTGACAAAATTTCACAGTTTGTATTCGATGGTTTGATGCCTCAAGACACGTTATAAACTTCGCTGTCATGGTAAAAGTAGCTATGAGTGTCTGCTTAGCACTCTTTCAGGGAATAGCAGTTCCAGCAAGTTGGTAGATATAGCATGAAGTGGATCTCCTACTATCTTAGCATCCCGCGAAATCGAAATCAGAATAACCGATGATCTCCAACTGATCCGATCTCTTGTATGTGAGCATCTAGTCTTTTCTTCTTTGTAACTACCACATGACTCGTTTGGATGTTTTCCAATAATCCATTCTCGGATTACTTAAATATCTATCTAACATCCCAATAATATACACTATATTCGAAAGCGTACAAACCTGAGCATACATCGGAATCTCTATAGCTGAAGAATGAGGAATCTTCGTATTTCTTTATTGTCTAAGTCATTTTTTGGACATTGATTTAAATTGAACTTGTCTCTTTTAGCTACAGCGGGTATCCATAGTTTACAATCTTGCATGTCAAATTTTTTAAGTACTTTTTCGATATAACTCTTTTGTGATAATTTAAGATTACTCCGAGAACGATTACGGTGTATCTAAATTCCTAATACAAAAGAGGCGTCACCAAGATCTTTCATCTCAAATTTTTTTGCTAGAAATCTCTTGATTTCATGCAATAAGTCTATATTGTTATTGGCAAGTAATATATCATCGACATATAAAATCAGAAAAATATNTGATAATCTAAGAATACCTCGAGAACGATCACAGTGTATCTGGATTCCTAATACAAAAGAGGCATCACCAAGATCTTTCATCTCAAAATTCCTTGCTAGAAATCTCTTGATTTCGTGTAATAAACATATATCGTTGTTGGCAAACAATATGTCATGGGCATATAAAATCAGAAAAATATCCTTACTCCAATTGAACTTGTGGTATATACAATTATCAACTAAATTCATCTCAAAATCATATGAGATGATCACTTGATGAAACTTGTAATACTATTGACGTGAGGCTTGTTTGAATCCATAGATATATTTCTTTAGTTTACAAACCATTTGTTTTGCATCATCCAACACAAAACATTTTCTGGTTGCACCATATAAATTGTTTCATCAATGTCACCATTGAGAAACGATGTTTTAACATTCATCTGATGTAACTCAAGATCGAAATACGCTACCAATGCCATTATAGTCCTGAAAGAGTTTCAAAGAAACCGGAGAGAAAATCAATTTATAATCGATGTCTTCTTTCTGTGTAAAACCCTTTTGTGACAAGATGAGTCTTATACATCTCTACATCACCCTTCGAATTCCTCTTAGTCTTAAATATCCATTTGCAACCAATGGGTTTTGCATCGAGCCACTTTTAAGAGTTAGAACTCTCCATGACTTGACGAAAGTTGATCGAATCATCTTCCATCACTCGAATGTCAACTTCATGGTCTTTGAGAAATACGAGGTAATCATCTGAAACCACACTTCTCCTCTCTCTAGTGGATCTTCTTAATTACATTGGTTCTTGAGGCTGTAGAGTTTGTTCTTTTGGAACAAGATGTTGACCTTTAGAGGTAGATACAATGACATTGTCTTGATTCAAAGTTGTTTATTGAACAATGTTAGGGATAGAAATCTGATCCTGATCATTGTAGAAGGCAATTGAAGAAATTTCATCGTATTTCTCCTCAAAGACAAAGTCTGTAACCCTTTCTCCATCCGTAAACTTAACATCCTCAAAGAACCGAATATTTCTTATCTCAAAAATTGCCTTAGTCGTGGGATCATAAAACTTGTAACCCTTGGACTTTTAAGAATATCTAATAAAATAGCAACTGATAGTCATTGCATCTGGTTTCTTTTCATTTGGCCTCTAAGGCCTTGCCTCACTGGACATCCCCAAATGTGTATGTGCTTCAAACTAGGTATCTTTCACGTCCAAAGCTCGTAAGGGGTTTTATCAGTGGCCTTAGTTGGAACTCTATTGAGTATATACATTGCGGTCTTTAATGCTTCACCCTAGAGTGGTTCGACAAGGTAGAATGAATAATCATATACCTCATAATGTCCTTAAGCGTTCTATTTCATCTTTCAGCAACACCATTCAAGTGGATGAACCGTCATAGTATTTTGTAGGATAATACCGCATTCTTCTAGAAATTTAGCAAATGGTCCTAAACATTGTTTACCTGAATAGTCATATCTGTCATAGTATTCACCACCACAGTCAGATTTGACGCTTTTATTCATTTTGCCGAGTTGGTTCTCAACTTTATCTTTATAGTTTTTGAACACATCCAAGGAATGTGATTTTTTATAAATAAGATATATATAGCCATATCTTGAAAAGTCGTCTATGAACGTTATAAAATATTGTTGACCATTCCAAGAAGTCATAGGAAATGGTCCACATATATCCGTATGTATAAGTTCTAAGACTTCCAAAGTCCTGTTGGCTTGAAATCTCCTTTTATTGGTTGTTTTCCCTTTATACAATTAACACACGTCATAATCTATAAAGTCAAGGGGATCGAGAATTCCGTTAGACACAAGTCTCTCAATTCTTCTATTAGATATGTGACCTAATCTCTTGTACCACAACAAGGCAAAATTCTCGCTGGTTAATTTTCGTTTTACACCTCGAGTATTTAAATACAATGATTTAAAAGAAGCAATCGTATCAATTAAATAAATATTATCATAACCTAAAAAAGAGCCGGCACCAATCAATTTTGAATCATAAAATAAACTAAATTTTTCATTCCCAAATGAACAAGAATAACCAGATTTGTCCAAAACAGAAATGGAATTCAAATTCTGTCTAGAAGACGGTACAATAAATATTTCATTAAGATCCAAATAAAATTCAGTCTTTAACAATAATCTAAATTTTCCTATTGCCTCTACTTCTACCATCTTGCCATCGCCAACATAAATGTATCTTTCACCATCACTTGATTTTCGGCAATTCAAACAACTCTACATAGACACACTGATGTGAGTTGTTGCACCAGAATCTATCTACCATGTGTGTCTAGGTACTGAAGTTAAATTAACTTCAGAACAAACTAAATAAAGAAGAATACATTTCTTGGCACGCCATGTGTGATAGTTGGTACAGTTCTTATGACCCGCAGCTTTCTTATCATTTTTTGTGATACTATACCCGCAGCTTTCTTATCATTTTTTTTGTTCCTTTTGTCCTTGGAAGTGTTGGCGAAATGAGCACTTTTAGTCTTGTCATGTTTCATTCTTTCCTCTTCTTGGACACAGTTTGAGATAAACTCATTAAGGGACCATGAATCATTTTGACAATCAATTGTAGCTCACCTTGAATTGACTGAATTGTGTCGAAAGGGATATCAGAACCAATTAACCAACAAGTTTTAAGATAAATCTAACTTGAGTGCCTTCAGTTTTGAAGCAATATGTGACATTTTCATAATGTACTCCCGTATGTTTCTTTTCCCTTTGTACCTCATTAAGATAAGGTTTGCCAAAAGTGTACTAATTTCACATTTTTCATTCTTGGCAAACCTCTTCTCAAGGTCCTCAGGGAAACCCTTAGCCATAGTCACCTTATCGAACATAGTGCCCCGAAACACTTCTGTAATAGTACGTTTCATGACCATCAAACTGATGCAACAGGTACTTCTGGAATAGTACGCTTCATCTCCCTATTGTCATTAGAGGTACTCTTATCAGTAAGTGCAACAGGTTGATCGACCCGTAAAGAAAAGTCTAGATCCATGACTCCGAGAACAATCATCACGTTCTCTTGCCATGCCTTGAAGTTGGTGCCACTAAGTATTTAAATTGAATTGCTACTAGTGATATTAGCAGCAGAACCTGAAATTGAATTAGAGAACAATTAATTGGACAGAAATATATAGTTTTTGGACATAAATATTGACTTGTAAGTGATACTCTTGGTGTAGTAATTAAACACTGACAATAAAAAAATATGTCAATCAATAAACCTTTCTTTGAACCGATTTATTGATTACACATTAAACTAAATAATCATCACATGTTTATCACCATAGGTACATGTGCAATTCAGCCAAATATTAACCTTCATTTGGGCCAATCAAATATTGGCATGAATAGCGCACACACAAACACTTTTTAATATTCTCAATTAATTAATTTCTACAAGAGATGTTGTTTTGCCAACATGTTACTTCAATTAATTCACTTCTGAATATTATACCTCTTAAAAGAATCATCTCTACCAAAATTTGAAAAAGAAAATCACTGAATTTGCATATTTTATTTATTTCAAAATTTTAGGGGCCTAAGGGTTAATAATTCAATCTTTAGGAGTTAAAAATTAATTATTCTAAACTTTATAGGCCAATTGGAACAATTTAGAAATTTTGAAGGTTTTAATTAATGGCCCAAATTAATTATTTTCAAACTTCAGGGACTGAATTATTAAACCCAGAACTTTAAGGGCCCAATTTGGATGAACTTTAGACTTTAGGGGCTGAAATATTAAAAAGATATTTTAAAATTGCAACCCTAACCATAATCTAAAATTGCAAGCAAGGACCTGAAATTATCAAATTTGCGACCCAGACCCCCATCCCCAAAAAATCACCCAAACCCTAGACAAAAGAAAATCACAGGGTATGACATACGCAGCAGTAAGCGCTGCTGGCTGTCGCAACGACGACAGGTGCCGCTGGAACACGTAGCGGCGATGGTAGCGCGGTGTTGCATCGTGCAGTGCCAGTAGTTGCAGCGCTCCGCTCATTGCCGCCTCTTTGGCCAACGATGCTACAGCTCGCGCGACTTCCAGAATTTTTTTAAAACTTAAAATCCAAAAAAACTGAAATTCCTCAATCTGAATCATGGAAGACATGTCGAAAAGTTTTCAAATTCAAAAAAAATAAATTCGGAATTGCTAAATTTGAAAACAATGAAATTATCATAAGAACCAAATTAATATTTCGATTCTCAATTATTCAACATGAATAGGCTTTGATACCATTTGTAGGAAAAATTGTTATCATCATAATGATATTTCATGTTGGCTCACCAAGAATTTATGAACCAAAGTGGAAACGTACTTGAATCAGATGTGGTTAATACAATGAATGAGTCTTGCAGTTTTAGTCTTTCAGATCAACACGTTGTTCCATTTTTCTCTCTGATGATGGGAGTCTGAACAGAATGAACAATCATCATGTGATCCGAGGACTATAACCGTGTATATATATATATATATAGTCCGTTAACCTAGTTCGGTCCATCATGAAATTATGAACATGTTTGGTTTCTACATATAAATGCACATACTTTAATTAGATGCTTCAAAATCCAAAATATTGAAATCTTATTAGATCACTTTAAACGGGTTTAAACAAAATTGATAACTTTTAATTTAATAATTCACATATAACCCCACATGATCGATTAAAAAAAATTCTTACACTTGATCCATAGGCCATGGGTCAGGTTTGTATAATACACATACAGGAAGTTCCAATCTCTAATTCTTTTTCCCTTGATAATGTACCATGTGTCCGCTCAATACAGCATAACTTGTTATGTGTTTCATGATCTTGCAAAACTCAGTTGGATTTGATTCATTTTCCTTGTGTGTTAACAAATAACGTATATGAGTGATCAAGCATAAGGGATACAAAAATGGTGGCTAAGCAAGCATATCTTGGTGTCAAAACCTTTATTGATGGCTGGCATGGTCTAGATGTTGCCCTTCATAAAAATTCCGTAGTAGTTTCGGAGCACAAATAATGTGTACGAGTGATCAAGCATAAGCAATACAAAACCGGTGTCTAAGCAAGCATATCTTGGTGTCAAAACCTTTGTTGATAGTCGGTATTGTCTAGACGTTACACTTCATAAAAATTTCTTCGTAGTGTCATGTCTTTGAATAAACTTCCCATGCAATCAAATCAATTGAAATTTTCTTTCTATTCGTGTCATAATCCTAAAAGCCAATAGTTACTTTTGAAACTTCCAATTAAAAGAGTCGAAGTCCTTTAGATTTATAGTATAAATATTTTTGAAAGACTCCCTTATTTTTCAATAAGTGGTCTTTCTTCCAATTCGTGGACAATTACATAAAATAATCTTGGTTATTATCGTGTCTAATAAATTTAAAGTTTTCTCTATAATTCCCAAATTTAAGATCAGGGTTCAAAAATTCTATTATACAATTTCATGTCATGGGGACAGAGAATACCAAGGTCTAAAATAATATTCACAATAGTCTTGCTTTTCGTTGATCTCAACCGCTACATCAAGTTTTGATTCTGATTGGACTGATAATTATCTTTCTTGTCTCCAACACCATCTCTTGGTATATATTTTATTATGATTTTATTATTCAGAGTATCCTTTCACATTTGATCCATTTGAATTCCATGTTTAAAATTGCAATTCATTAAAAAGAATAACTCAATACATTTCTTATGTGTCCATCGATACCATATTGGATTTGAATTAAATTTTGGATCAATCTTTGATTGACTACCTATTCTATGACAAAAATCTCATAAATTGCAAACTTATTTTGTGAGTTAGGACATTACTTTGACAACCTCCTCTTTACCTTTAAGCACGTTCGAAGAAATTATAGAAAATTAGATATACACTTCTTTAACCCTAACAAAAGGAAACATTACATGCCTTTTCAAAATATCCGTTTGAGGAAATTACATCCGCCACTTTAGTCTATTATTATTATTTTTTTTCAAATTCCAATTTTAGTATTCAAGTTTTTATTTTTTCAAAATTGGGGTTAATTATACTGTTGTCCACTGAAATTTGAGCAATTACGTAAATGGTCACTGGAGTTTTTATTTTACGCTATTAGTTGCTCAAGTTTTTAATTATTACACTAATAGTCGCTCGATAAAAAAAAAAACACTAAATTGTATTTGGCACCATTAAGTGCATGACTGTCATCAAATAACATTATTTATTATGCCAAATCAGTAAACATCGAAAATGAAATGTGAGGCCATATATTACTCAAGTCCAAAAATTTAACCACAAAAGCCCCGCATTATGTTTTTTCTCATCGAATATGTACGGTTTTCAATTCTTGACTCCCCAAATTTGTTGAATTGGCATCATAAATAAGGGTTTTGCTGGTTGTATAGGGCCACATGGGCCAGTATAACCAGCATCATTGCATAAATAATATAGTTTGGGCCTTGCTTTATGCCCAGGCTCAATGACGGGGGCATAAACAAGGGCGCCAACTGGCGCCCCCATTGGAGGGGGGGCTGTCACAACAGCCGGGGCATAAGGCTTTTCCCATATAGTTTAGAGACATGTTTCACTTAATGATGCCACGTAGAATTTAATGTTACTTTTTGATTGAATTATCATTATTATAATAGTTAGAAACTTGTAGTTATGGCAAATAAGTCTAGCAAAATTGGGGAGATTGCTCGACTCGGCTTGGAACATGGGATGCTTAGGCTCGTATAGGATCGCGACGAAGGCTGAGCTACGACCCCCTCTTACGAGCCAACTCGGCTCGTGGCATAAATGATGACTTGGACTGGCTAAATGGTCATGGCCAGCCCTAACGGTCATTTTTAAAATGATCGTTGGCTAAAGATTATATGATATTTATTTATTTATTTATTTTAAGGAATTTTTGTTTTCTATAATGCCCCCTTGCCACTTTATTTTTTCTTGCACCACAATTTTCTCTACCTTCTCAATCTACAATACCATTTTTACCATCTTCACTTCTTCATATTAGCTCTTTTATTGTGCAATGTTGAGTTTCATTATCTCTAAATTTTCTTATTTGAGTTATTTCTGTCCAATTCTAGTAAAAATATAATATTCTATTTCTACCTATTTCTTTCATATATTATTCGTATTCCAAATGAATTACATAAGATTGTTGGACACTAGTGATTTTGATGAAATGTTTGGTGCTTCCAACAAGTACTTCAGATGGATAGCCAAATTGCAAAATACAATGTAAATACTACAACTAAAGGTTATCTTGACAAAAAGGTATCCATATGATCCATCTAAACAAGCACTGCAAAAAATGTATAGACAAACACGCAGCTTTGTAAACTAATCAGTCTCAACACCAATTTGGTTCTACTGGTGGTATAAGTTCTAATTCGGGTCTCAACAATTGGATCTATTCACCATAAGCGTGTCGCGAAGGCATGATGATGTTTATATTTAGTGATGAGTTTTCATTTAGCTAGTGGAAGACTAAGTTCACAAAGAATATATTCGAACCCAGGCACAAACCCCATTTTGAAAACACTTTTCGTTCGGATGTTTTTAATTTGTACGAAAATACGTTTGATTGTGTTCCGGTAATAACCATAAAGGTTTAATAGCTGCAAATGCACACTACGTAGATAAATGATGGATAATGCATAAAACGATCTACTTTTAAAGTCATTGAATATCCTCATAATGGTTTAAATATTTTACACGTAAATCCAAAAATTTTCCTACTTTTTTATTACATATTCTCTAAAAAATTACTATTTTAAAACTCATTTCCCCTAAAAAAACTCATTTTAGTGGTTGTAAAAATGGACTTGAATTGAGAGTGAGGAGGGAAAATTTTGTTCTTCATCTTCTCCGATTTTCCCAAAATCTTCAAGTTCAATCTAAACTTTAAAACCTCATAACTGTTCATTTTAAGTCTAAATTTAAAGTTCTTTATATGGTTGGAAAGCTCATTGAAATATCTTTCTAATCAAACCAATCTTTTTGCATAATTATCAAACTCAATAAAGTAGTAAATTATTAATGTATCTGCAAAATCAATTAGGGTTTCAATTTTCTTCCAAATGCAAAAATGATAATTGATGAAATTTTGCAAGTGAACTTGGAGCATATGATATACATAATTCCAAAATTTTGTTAATTTTAGACATGTATATTAAAAAATGCAATTAAGGACCACGTAAAATTATAAAATTTAACATACAAGATTCAAAACTCAATTGAATCATGTAAGTACATATTTAAACATGAATTATTACAAAGAATTCAACTTCTAAGGCTCCGATACCAATGAAAGAATTAGCAACATGTTTGAACATAAATTCACTTAAAAATTTCTTACTTCAAAAATGATGAAAATTTTCAAGATCGTTGTGGTTGAATCCACTTTACTTTTTAAATTCCAAAATCTGCATTTTCTTGTTCTCCAATGATTTCAACCTCGATCATAATAGAAGGATATTATTATCCACAACCTAAGTGTCTAAATTTGCGAGTTTCCATGCCAAATATTAGGTTCTAGGAACTTTCGTCAAATTATTATTTTTAAATAAATTTGTTAACTAATAAATTTAGTCCAAATCTAAAATATGATTTTACTATTTCTAATTTTCAGCTAAGCCCGAGTTAATCAAATTGACTTAAATTTTACCTAAATCACTTATTCTATTTTAGTGTCGTTTCTGCCGTTTTATTATTGTTAACTCGCCATCTAGAGGTGGCAATCGAGCCGATCGGCTTGTCGAAAACGAGCATGAGCCGGCTCGGGCTCGTCTTTTGCACGAGCCGAGCAGGCCGACTCACTAGACGAGTCGCCTGCTCACTGAGCGGCTCGTTTCGACGAGCCCATGAGCTAGTCGTCCAATATACAAGAGCCATGACCGCTTGGCCCGTGTATATAATAAAAAAAAATTAAAAATATAGTGACCAAACGGTCACTGAATAATCAGTGACCGACCGTAATGGTCATTGAAATTTCAGTGACCGTTCCGGTCAATTTTTTTTTTTTCATTTTTCTAAATTTCTTCTCCTACAAAAACTTACTCATTACTACATTTTTTCCCACCAAACTTACTATCAATATCAATTATCTCTCATTCTCTACTCTACTCTCTACAATTTACAAATCAATATCAACAATATCATTCATTCATTCTATAATCTTCTTCTACATTTTTTT
>CAIGRB010123371.1:43817-59725 GCA_903798255.1 Fraxinus quadrangulata | reverse complement strand
GTCTATGAACTCGGTCGGACGCCACGTTTGGTCCCTTAACTTTGAGCACATGCATGCCACGACAACAAACCTATATTATAACAAATCATACATGTGTACAAGTTGCTTGTGCAATGTATATACATTGCACAAGCAACTTGTACACATGTATGATTTGTTATAATATAGGTTTGTTGTCGTGGCATGCATGTGCTCAAAGTTAAGGGACCAAACGTGGCGTCCGACCGAGTTCATAGACCAGTGTTCGACTAATTGGACTGACTTCATCGACTAGTATTTGAGGTGAATAATTCTTTTGTTCTAAAAAATCTTTTAACCAAGTCGATTAACTAACTTGTTTGTAGATATTGTGGTTATGTATTAATCACAGTAAAAAGGAAGGAAAGACAATTTCAAGGCAATACTTTTCTACTCGTCAAAGTCAATTCTAGTAATGTTATTTATGATGATTAAATATCTGTGATGCGACAACCTATTATCATTCACATCTCTCTCTTAATTATGTTGCACGGGTACGTATGCATAAGTTAAATTGATGAACAATATAATTTTTTTTTCCCTTTGCTTCAATTGAAGTTGTTAGGTTTTTTGTATTGACGATTCTGTGGATAAAAGTACTAATGTATAACATGTTGTAAAAGTCAAGGACTTAATGTGCAATTTGTATAAATAAGGTTATGAGGTCTAGGGTTCGAGCATGAAAAGAGGAGAAACACAACGACACATTTTCGTTAGTCTATCGCCTGGATATGGCTCGAACGACAAAAACAGAATGTATGTCGCCCGTCTATCGCTGAAGTCTCGCTCGAGCGACACACTTGTCACTAACTTTTCACTCGAGCGACATATCGATCCGGAAAACCCTAATTTCTGATTTTGGAGAGTTTTACACGGCTGATTCTACTCATATACCTCCAACTATAAATACAGATGCCCTTGTATGAAAATGTGGTGGTTGTTTTATTGTGTTTTCTTTGTATAACACATCAACGTCATATTTTGAGAGATTCAAGAGCATAATTATTTGGTGATTCTTCTACATCATTCTTAAGATCCGACAATCAAGTTTTGAGAAAACATCAAAGTTCGTGAATCCAAAATACCTGACTTCCTTAATACTTTGAGGAAGATACTTTTTCAGTTGGACTCCAGAAGTTTTTGGTTGAGAGAGGTTGGACTACAAGCGCAGGAAAAAGAACGGGAATATGTGATTCATGGATATCCACTTGGAAGAGACAATTGAAAAAGATCGGGATTCTGGAATTTATAGCGGATCTTGGAAGCTATAAGAGGTAGATCGAGAGATCTAGCAGGTTGGCTAGATAGTATCTACGGTAGCAGATCGTGAGTCTGGATGAACGATAGATCTTGGAGATTACAGGAATTACAATAGTAGGAACTAGTGAAATTTGCTAAGCTGAACGGACTATAATCCATATTGTCTATAGTGGAGGTAACTGGCTTGGTTCCGGAGTTTTTACCCAATTAGGTTTCTCCATCATTAATATTGGTGTTCTTTATTGCTTTCCATATTACAAACGGTGGCAATTCAACTTAGAATAATTGAACTGTTTGTTTAATCATCTAGAAACAATTAAAAGTGACATGTTGCATGTTAATTATATAATTACACACGTAAAGTCAAGTTTAGTTAGTAAACTTCGTATTTTCAAAAGTTTTCAGCCTCATGCCCAATAATGTAGCGTGTAGTTTTCAAAATTGATATTAGTTGTCCCGAACTTGTTGTCTTATTTAGTATCCTATTAATATATCTTCAACATATTGGCATGTCATTTCTTTTTAGTAAAGCAAACGTCAAGATATATAATATGTCAATTTATTAAAAGAGATGTGCTATGTGTACATAATGGACAGAAGGGGGCTGTCATGTGTAGAATTCCATATTAAAAATGTTGAAAATTAGTTTAGAAGATTAAAATTTGGTTAAGTGTCAAAACTAAAAACTTAGAAAATTGACTTTTGTGTCAACTTCGACCAAATATTCGAATTTGATCCGATGGTCAAATTACAAATGTAAATAGACCGACTTGTTCTACTCGTCTAGTAGATCGTCATGGTATATTTGGAATCTCAAAACCAATTCCGAATGAATGAGAAATTGCGGTCAAAAGTTAGAAAGAAAAATAAAGGAAGTTATCTAGAAAATAACTAAGGATGTTGCTAGCTTATGGCTGGACTGTCGCTCGAGCGTTAGGCCAGCTCGCTCGAGCGACAAGCTAGCGAGAAAGTCTCTGTTTTTATTGCTCGAGCGAGGCGATGGTGACAAGCTAGCAACAAGTGAATGGTGCGACATTTGGCAAGTATTGCTGAGTTTGGGACGAGGCATTTCATTCATAACCCTTCATCCTCTATATATAGGATCCCTTGGACGTCCATTTTGCATTACATACCATATTCACATTGAGCACTGCATTAAAACTCTTGCAAATCACTTCCAAATTCATCAAAAACCGTTTTCTTCTTTGTAGAGTGAAACTCCGTCGAAAGTTCGCCGTAACTTGTGGTTTGAAGTGCTTCTACCACAAATTGAATATATTGTATNCTGTTATATCTTGGGAGACAAGTGCCGCGAACCGTGAGCACCATTGAGGGACAATTTTGTCTTAAAGAAAGAATGAAAATCACTTGCCTCACATTGTTCTTCTTTTTCTTCTTCCATTCCTGATTTTGTTTTTCATTTGTAGTTTTCATAATACATTCTCTTTAACTATACTATTGTGTTTAATCAGGCTCTTGCGGATTAAACTTTACCTTTTGTTTGTTCGATTTACAAAAATCTTTTCACCATCACATATATTCGATTCGTTATGTCCAACAAAAAAATGTACAAGAGAGAAAATCATTTTAAGTAAAGAATGAAGGATGATAAATAGCAATGGTTGTATCTTTATTCCAAATGGATAAACGCAAACTATTTCAAATCTCAACTGTGTGATTAGATGCTCACCGAATAAGATTTCTTACTACAATTAATAAAATATCTGATGCATTCTCAAGTATAAAACATTTTATATTGTAATAAAAAGAAACCGTCCAAATCTGATTAACATCTAAGGCGACATTGATTATGTCGGACCAAATTCGTGTTAATCCTAATTAAAATCCCTAGGATAGTGTCACAACATACATTCCCTGCCCTGCCAGTCGTGTTTTAGATTCTTTGTGTTTATAGCTATATTCGTAAATTTTTTTAAGGATGGGTCATTTAATCTTTCTTTCACATGGGATTATAAATTGATTATAATCTATAAATCTAGATCTTTACATTATCAAAATCGTAGATTTAAATGTTGGAATCGAACACAATTTTCACTTGAACGTAAAACCATTAAAAGGTTTCTCTTTAATCAATTAAAAATTGTGGGTAATTTGAATATCTATATTAATATTTTTTGTTACATGAAAATCATAATCACATCACACAAAAAGTGAAAGAGTGTGGTCTTAATTTACTCTTAAACTCTTTTACATTTATATGAACGAGGAGGCCACCCACGTTTTGCACTTGTGGACCAAAGTAGGAAAGACAGGCACGACAAAACACACATACCTCTTCTGAAAAAAGCCTGTTCCTCTTGTCCCTTCCCTCCATTCCATGCTTTGTCCCTCTAATTAGCTATTCACGAGTTTACGACACAATATTATATCATTTATTGCCTGTTTGATAAAAAATTAAATTATAATTTAAATACCAATATACTTTATAGAATTCAAAATTTACTATTCACTTATTATCAATAATTCTACAAAAATTATATTTTATTAGCATTTAAAAACACTACCAAATATGCACGTCATTTGCTTTACGATTTCATTCATTATATAGTAATACATGGAGCAACATTAGTTGTGTATTTCTTCGTGCATGTACAACATCCTTTAGTGTAGAACTCACTCACAAGATCACAACCTTTTGTCTCGACATAGGTGTTAGCCAAGACGAGCATGAAAATACCTTCTTATTGTTGGCAATTTGTTGAGGGTTACAAACTCAATGAAGCCAACTAAACATAATGATTGTTTTCGTTACAAGACTTAGTCCAATGCCTTACTCACCACTAAAAGAAGAGCATCACCAAAGGAAAAGTTCGTCGGTTAGCCCATTTTTCGATCGAAAATGACTTATTACAAAGCACAAAAATGTTGAAAAGTCGATTAGTTAAACCCCAATCAGTAAAATTTCAATGGAAAATAGATCATGGGTATTTTTCGATGCTATGTTGTTCAGTCGAAAATTACCACTGAATAACTGTCGTCAGTAAAAATAGGAATTCATAGTATTGGACTGAATCGGCTTGTCCAACAGACCTTGTGTCTTGGTCCGTTAAGAGATTTAATGCTATGTCCTTTCCCTGGCACCGCACTCTAGGTGGAGCTCACAACCAAAGGATGCACGGAGTGACATTCCCTAGGCACTTGGGTTTCACTTGCTGAACTTCTTTGCAAAGTTGACGGACGAAAGACTGGATTGAATCGTTGACCTCTATATCAAAAACTGTATTATAAATTTGTTAATATGCAAATAGAAATTATTGTTTTGGTAAGATAAATATATAATTTTTAATACAAAAATGTTTTTGTTAGATAATATTGTAAGTTAAGGATCCATGTAAATTTTATTAAAAATTCTATATTATGCAAAATTTAAAAAAAAAAAAAAAAGTTAAGTGTAAACATCATACTAACATATATAATTAATCAAAACTTCTTTTTATCCATACATTATATTGTCATTATATATTTATCCATTTGAGCTTCCAACGAACGGAAATGATCGTCTAACATTTTGACGACACATTAATCTTAGTTCGAAATTTTCGATGAGCAGTATATCCATTGAAAACCTCCTACGGCCAATTAGCTATCATCGGGGATTTTCGACGAACGTAATTTCGGCATTCAAATACGTCAGTCGAAAATATTGACAGATTTAATTTGCCCTCAAATATTTTATATGGAGCCTAATTGAGTGTCTAAAATTGTCGATGGTATCCAGTGCATCCTCATCACAAATTTCCAACGGACGAACTTAACCGTCAAAACTTTTCTACGGCTAATTAGTTCCATTGGAGAGTAATCTTTTCAATGGCTTTTCTGTACCGACGAATTTTAGTTAATAAAAAAAAATCTATTGGCGTTGCCCTGTTTTTAGTAGGAAACACACTACAGGTACAGAAGGGAAAATCAACGGAAATGGGCCAGAATACTCACACCATGAGGGGCCTGAACATTTTTTTATTTTTTTTAATGAGAATACTACACGTACAGGGGTCTTTTCACATGCCCCTGCCAGGCCACACACAGTCGTGGGGCCCACGTGTAATTTTTTTTAATACACGAGGGGCCCGCGCGCAATTTTTTTTAATACACGTGGGGCCCTCCGCTACAGTGAGGGCCCTGTAAGTGCCCTGTGAACAATAATCCTGTACTTGGGGGCTTTTTTCGTTTTTAATACACAGTGGGACCCACCCCATTGTGAGTTTTTTGGCACATTTCTGTGGCTTGATTTCTATACAAATGGCTAAAACATTTTAGTAGTGACCGTAAACTGTCTGTGTTCCATGTTGGTGCTTTTGTTTGTTACGTTATGTCATATGTTCAACTCTCACATAATGGAAATATAACTAAGTCAATATATCAATTTACGGAATTTCGATTGGTGAAATAGGGTGGTGAATGCTTGAATTGCATACTTATAGCTATGTACTGAAGTAATTTTTTTGGAGAATGTGTAGTTAAAAAAGTGGAAATATTTTTGAGTTTACATATAATACTATTATATTGAAAATGTGTGATCGATAAAAAAAAATAAAATAAATTATAATTTAATGAGGAATAATGGGGACAAATGGGACATAGTATCACAGCCCCAACCCCACTTAGATTATTTTGAATTTCAGCCCTAGATAAGTATTAAATATCATCTTTCCACGTGCCAAAAGAAAAAAATAAAATAAAATTAAGAATAACATCTCTCAGTAGAGTAGCTTTAGCCTTTATTGCAGGAAGTCTGCAAAATTCTCCTCTTGATACTCGGATTTGAGAAGTGTACATTCCTTGACTTAGCCAACTTGGACACTACTTGAATTTTTTATCCATCCTCTTCTGTCTATAAATACCAATCCATTTCCTCAAAATCTAAGCAACCTAAATCCCATCTGTCTACACAAACTGAGATAATGCATTATCAAACAGAGTCCCGGAATTCTTATTTACAACTCATTCAACGATTGGCCGAGGAGAATGCAGTGGTGATTTTCAGCAAAAGTACATGCTGCATGTGTCATGCCATCAAAAGGCTCTTCTCCGGCATGGGAGTGAACGCAACCGTTTACGAGCTGGACGAAGATCCCAGTGGAATTGAAATCGAGAAGGCTCTCGTTAGGTTACTGGGCAGCTCCTCGGCCGTGCCGGTGGTGTTCATCGGTGGCAAACTGGTGGGTTCTATGGACACAGTCATGACCTCTCACATCAATGGCACCCTTGTGCCTCTCTTAAAAGAGGCTGGTGCTATCTGGCTTTGATTTCAATAATAAACGTCTGTCGATTTCTGCCTTTCTTGGCAGATTTTTGGAACAAGAAAGAGAATAAGTAACTCAACTTATATATTTATATAGTGAATAGAATCAGAGGAAGAGGAGTTTGTTGTAGTGAGTTTTACCTTTGCTCTCACAAATCCGCATTGTCGGAGGAATGTAGTTGCTCCCTCCTCTGTAAATAGAGACTTCGTTATAAAATTACGATGGCATGTTTATCTGAGTTTCTCTTACCTTTTGCCGTGTTGCTTCACTTAATGCTACGCGTTAGATTCAATATTATTCTTATTAGTCTATACGACGTCACAAATTGTCGAGAGTTTATTGCCAAATTATATGTTGTAATTTATTGTTCAAAATTATATCGATAAGTGTTTTGGAATGATCAAACATCTATATGAGTGTGTTGAATAAGCACGGAAACACCAGAAATAAAACAAGAAGAGAAAAATGGAGGGGCCAAAATTTGGCTTATCGCCCAACCTTTATTTTGTTCACCCGAGACATATTTGGAGAACTGAGCGATCGCCCGGTTTTATTTTTGGTGATCACCCAGTTCAAAAATCAAACTGTTAGATCTTATTTTCTTATCCGTTTCTTGGAGCATTTTCATAAAAAAACCCAACTTTTCATGAACCATTGATACCTTTTCGTAGTGTATGACTGATAATCTATAAGTAAGAGATAGATTTCATTCTTTACACACAATAAAATCACCATAATTTGAAATCATTCCATACATGATAAGAGTTTTCAAATTCTCCATACATATACATATATTCAAAGTGTTCTTCAAGTTATAAGAAGAAAAACACAAGTGCTTAAATATTTATTCTTCTTCTAAGCTTGTTCAATCTTACAAATCATTTCCCTTGAGTCCTTTTAAGCATCAAAATCAATCTAGAGGGGACAAATTTAATTTGAGGACAGGGATTATTCGTTCAAGCCATTTTTCGGTGTTTGTTATTTCTTTTGGTTCTCTTCTCCATTCTCTTTGAAATATCTATTATTCCAACAATCTCAAACTATATTTCGTTATAGAGAACGAGACTACTATGGCTACCATCAAACTTATGAATTAAGACCTTGTTCGTTTGGATCTATTTGACAGAACAAACTTTACTCGATGGCAAGACAAGTTGAAGTTCTTTCTCACAGCATTGAAGATCTTTTACATCCTTGATTCGAAGTGACACCATTGCCAGCACAGACGGCTATAGATACCGATGTCGTAAGACCGAATAGGCAAAAGCGTCAAAAGGATGAATTAATTTGTTGCGATCACAGACTCAACGCACTACTCGACCGGTTGTATGATCTATAACTCAACGCACTACTCGACCGGTTGTATGATCTATACACCAACACATCCTCGACAAAAGACATTTGGGATGCATTAGAGAATAAATATAAAGCCAAAAAAGAAGGTACAAAGAAATTCTTGATATAGAAGTTTTTCGATTTTAAGTTTCTTGAAAACATTCCCCTTCTTCCCCAAGTACATGTATTGCAAGTACTCGTCAACAAACTAAAGGCGATCAAGATTGAACTTTTGGAATCTTTCCAAGTGGAAGAAATTATTTCTAAACTTCACGGGACTTGAAAAGGATACCAGAAGAAGATTCTTCATAGTTCCGAAGATTACTCGTTGGAAGAAATTCAGAAATATCTGTGAACTGAGGAAGAATCGAGGGCAAGAAAGAAGAGTAAAAAATTAATGAAGGCACATCAAAAGCTAATGTCATTGAAAAGATCGAGTCATCCAACAAATAAAACATGAGAAAATTTTCTAAAAACTTCAACAAGTTCAAGAAAAAGCCCATGGGAGATTGTTTTGTGTGTGCTGAACATTTCGTAAATGGATGTTGACATTGAAAACAAACAAGAAAGAGGAAAAAGTTAACTCCATTGATGAAGATAACATTGTGGTTACCCATAACGAAATCAATGCTTTCAAGGGCAAATTAGTCCCCAGTTGGTGGTATAATATATGTGAAACTATTCACGCATCTTATAATAAATCACTCTTCTAGACTTAGCATGAATCAAATGGAGAGCACGAGATACAAATGGAAAATAAAGGCAACTCTAAAGTGGTAGAGAAAGGAAATGTTGATATCATCTTCACTTTCGAAAAAATCATTACCTCAATAAATGTACTACGTGTTCCAGAAATGAATAGAAACTTAGTGAGTGGAGATCTCTTAGGAAAATAGAGCATCAAAAGTGTTCATGAGTTCGAAATATTTGTATTATCTCGAAATGAGAGATTTGTTGAAAAGGGCTATTCTTCTGAAAGAATGATCAAACTCTGTATTGTTGACAATATTAATAAGAATAAAGTTAACTTCGCTTATCTAAGTGATTCATTTACTTTATGACATGCTAGATTAGATCACATAAGTACAAGTACAATGAAATGAATGTTTAAATGTCATATGATTGATACTTATAAATGTAAAACATGCGTACAATTTAAAATGGTCAGGAAGCCTTATCATAGTGTGAATATGAATTTTCAAATTTTAGAACTTATTTATTTGGACATATGTGAACTTAATGACTTATTAACTAGGGGTAAAATAGATATTTCATTATCTTTATAGATGATCACTCTAGGTATACTTACATTTATTTATTGAAACATAAACATGAAACCTTTGATATAAAAATGAAGTTGAAAACCATTAAAATAAGAAAAATTAAAAACAATTAGAAGTAATATAGGAGAGAGGAATAGTTCTCTATAAATTTTAATTCATTTTGTGAACAACATGTTATAATACATCAATATCACACACTTAGGACACCCGAACAAAATGGTTTGGCTGAAATGAAAAATTGAGCATTAGTTGAAATAATAAATGCCATGTTAACATATGTTAAGTTGCCATTTAACTTGTGGGGGTGAAGCCTTGTTGAGTGCATGTAGAATATTAGATAAAATTTCTTCAAGTTTACAAATGTTTCTATTTATAAATTGTGAAAATGAAGAAAATCAAATATTGAATATTTTAAAGTGTGGGGATGTCTTATATATTACAAGAACACATATCCTAAAAGGACCAAGTTGGTTCCAAAAGGCATAAAATCTACCTTTGTTGAATATGCTAATAATAGCAAATCATATAGATTATTGAATTTGGAGACCAATGTGATAATTGAATCAAATGACGTGGAGTTCTTTGAGAATTCGATATATTTGGATAAATAATTAAGGAAAACTCATAAAGAGATTCCTAACTCTAGTAGAGCAAAAGATGAAACATTTTCTAAAATGTTACTGAATCTAGTGAGTTTCAAAAAAGCAAAAGAACTTAGATCGAAAAGATTTTAGGATCGGATGAAATTGATTCTCAACTTATTTCACTTAGTAGAGAAAAATGAGAAAGATGTTGTAAGAACAATAACTTTTGTTTTACAAGTGAAAATCGATCCTAAAATCTATAGAGAAGCTATCGCTTCGTGATAGTACCTTTTGAAAAGATGCAATTTTGATAAAAATGGATTTAATTATGTCAAACAATACATAATAAAAACATGTCGATCACTACACTAAAAAAACACCTTTTGCAGTGGTCAAAACACGCTGCGATAGACCTTTTGGAGCGTTTTAGCGTGTATTGCGGAAGTCGGTGTTGCTGTTGAGGGAAGACTTTTTGCAGCGTTGATTCACCGTTGCGAAAAATTCTTTTGCAGCGTTTTTAAAACGTTGCGGTAGACCCTTTTGCAACGTTTATTAACCGTTGTGAAAAATTCTTTTGCAGCGTTTTTTAAACGTTGCGATAGATTCTTTTACAACGTTTTTTAAACGTTGCGGTAAACCCTTTTGCAGCTTTTATTCATCGTTGCGAAAAACTCTTTTGCAGCGTTTTTTCAACGTTGCCGTAGAATTTTTTTTTTTTATATAGTTATATACGGCAATTGACTGACAAAATTGAAAATGGCACTTTGTGAACAAATTTTGTAATTGCATAAAAATTAATAATCTCATTATAAATTTTTGAATCAATACAACATTAGAATGGTGATACAATACAACATTGAATCAATACAACTTTTGAATTTCCTGAGCATAGCTAATAAAATTTGGTCTTTCTATTCCAAATCCTTTCACATTTTTACAAGCTCTAAGGATAACTTTTAGATAATCAAAATATACTGCTCATTGTGCTCGAGTATTGAATCAAGCTCTTGTTTTGCTACTTCAACTTGCCTAAGAGCCCGTCCCATCTCTGCTTCAAGCTGTCGCTAGTTTGATACAATCTCGATGAATGCAGTATTGTGCTTTGAGATCTTATTTGAGTATCGTTGAGTTTCACGCTTGGCAATTTTTGAGTTTCACGCTTGGCAATTTTTTTCAATTCCTCCACTAAGTTTTCAGCCTTCTTTAGTTTTTCCTCTAATTCACTTCTCCTAGTCTCCTCTTCCTCAACAGATTTATCCTTCAACTGCATCTAGAGTTTCATCCTTAATCACGGAAGAATCAATATCCTTCCCGTTAGCAAATTCAATATTACCAAGATGAAGAATTACTACCACAACCCTAAAAATTACTTCCTGAAATGATTTGATACAACTTTTAAATAAAAAAGATCGTCAAAAATCAAACGGCAAGGTACAAAAAATTCTATTCTAACTTCAATGGGAGATGCTAACCTGCTCTTGCTCACTGATTCCAACTATATCCATAGTCCATCTGGTGGCAAGGTATTCATCAGCATCACTTACTCCATCAAGTTCATAACACTTTGATTGGTTGAGATAATGATACGATCCAGGGTTGTTGACCTATGGTCAAATCATACGTTTTGATTATAACAAACAATTTATGTTTATCAGTAATTAACTCTTTAAATTGATTACGTGATTGGTAAGAATTGAGGTAAAATCATTGAACGAGAAATTGATAAGATAAGGAAGCTCAAATGAAGAAGAGAGATCAAACACTAGTTGAGACTAGCTTTACATCACTTTGAATCAAGCAACAAATCGAGCGCTCATACCAAAATTACTGAAGACGTTGTAACTAGACTTCTCTTGACTTGATTGTCAAGGTAAAGCATTTTAATTTTAGTAATGACACTTTGAGAGCTCAAGTTACGATTTTCTAATGCACGACAAAATTTACTCTATGAAAATGTTTGCACAAAACTATTTTTCAAAGGGAAGTTTTTTTAACCTATTTTTTGGAAAATTATCAAATCTTACTTACTTTGAAAAAATCCAGCAAAAACATCACATAAAATAATTATTGATTGCAAACAAACCATTCGACCCAAACCTGGCGAACCGGACGTCCAGTTCGCCAGCAACGGTCATTTTTTTATCATTCTGACAATGTTGTTCTAATGGTAAGTTGGGTCATCTAGTTCTAAATCGGACGTCCAGTTGATCGTCCGGTTGGACAGAGACTTTGGCATTTTTCAACTGCTAGAAATACCAACTCACTAACAATTTGTAAAATACCTTTTGAGCATTCAATTTAATACTCCTTGAGCCTACATTGATCCATTATATCATTTATTATCAAATTACTTTTTCTCTTGAAAATTTCTTGATCAAAATCAATTATTGAAGATCATTATATACATTAAAGATTTTCACACAAAACACTTGAGCTCTATTCATTGCTATTCATTAAAGTTTTTGCCTACTTCTCTTCCTATATTTAACCTTATATTCATCATTTACTAAGAAGAGAAGATTTCACTTGTAAAACTCTTTTGATTCTAGGTTCATATTGAGGTCCCGTAAAACTCAATAAGTATGGGTCGTGTTGAGGTCCCGAAAAGCTCAACATTGTAAAAGAATCGGTGTTCCTTGATTGTAAGTCACCGGAAGCGTTGTAAAGAGTTGGATTGCACCACAAGTCAATCAACATAGTGATAAAGGGTTTGCTCGTACCGGAGAGCTTGGTAACGGGGGACGTAGATCAATACATTCGATCGAACCTCCATAACTATATCATTTTCACTCTCTATTCCTTTTACTTAACGCTTTCACTTTGTACAAATTACGTTGTCTCACTTATTTATATAGTTGTGTTTAGTTGTGTTCGTTTAGTTGCTCATATATTATAGTAAATTTTGTGTTATTAATGAAAATTTTTTAATAACCAATTCACCTCCTCTTGGTTAGCTACTCTTGAGCTATCAAGGGTTTCCCAGCTTATACTTCTCTCTATCCTGAAGATGAAATGAAAATTCTAACAATATTTAAAATAGATAAGCATTACCAGCAGCTACAGAACATAAACAAAATTTTGACAGCAATTAGAGCCCAAACTGCAAAAGCAAAGTAGAATAAATACATCAGGTGGTGCTACACAGAGAAGATAGAAGCAGTGGTAGTTTCTTTCAGGATCTGAAATCTGGCGAACATGAGATCTCTCCAGCAAGTAAGTTCTTATAGCTGCTCCAGAGATCCTCCCATTTTTATCAAATTGTATCTCAACAAATTTACCAAAACGACTACATGGAGACACCACCATCAAGATAATTATGAGTAAAGAATATACAATCAAAATTTAATTCACATAAATAAAATTCCCATTACAACTTACAAGTACGGCCAAATCAAATATGTACTTTCTCTTTTCAGCACATCCAACATCTACAACACTTTAGAAATGCAAATATTCTTCAAATAGATTTTATTTGATGTTTGGGGGCAATGTACAGGACATGCCGAAAACTTTGGATACTCACTATTCTCCTCAGATATAGCGAAAAACAAACCTGAGACCCCTTTATCATCCATTAGTCAATTATAACAAGATCACTAATTTCTAAGAGTTTCACATATTTACTGGAAGTTCTAATCTACTTTTATATTTAAGAATTAGGGAATTAGCTTCCATTCAACTGGAATTTAGACCTTCACAAAATAATACATGCCCAAAGAAATCATAAAAGGCCGATGGAAAATGGAAAGAAATAGAAAATGGATGTGATCAAAATCAGAGAAAAGATCAAGAAGAACAAGACCAACTAAAAACTCATACCAAGTATCGTAATATCATTAAGTGCAATGATAAATAAGGCTAATAACTTTAAAAGATTAGAAAAAAAAACATACTGTAAAAATATCTAGAAATGGAATCAAAGTTTGTAAATCCAAAAATTCTGGAGATATAAAAACTTACATGAACTGTCATGCCAATCCCACAAATTCTCTCAAAATTATTCTTCAATCTCCCATTACAAACATAAACCAGTGCAAACTCAATGAATTTAGCTAAAACAAGTACCCTTTAGGGAAGTAATTTAGCTTAAATCAACATTTTTTGCCTGTGGGTTGGGGGTGCGGCAAACTGGCTAAGACAGCAAAACCTAACTTCATAAATAGGTTTCATTTGTTCATTCTTGAAATTATATTGATATATATCCCCCACCTTCCCCAATTATCACATGAACAAAGTTGAATCCAATAAAGTCTTATTTCATACTTATTTCAGCTGGGCAAAACAAGAGAAGGGTTGGATGGATGTATCATCATCTCTAAAATTTTCATGTCACTTGTTCCACACAATTACCCAACTCGGGTTTTTTTTTTAAAAACAAATTCATGTAAGAACAAAAATTGAAAGCCACGGTTACCCAACTCGAGTATTTTTTCAAATTCCTGACAAACAATAAACAACGAAACGCTAACAAGACCTTAAGTCGGTAAAAAAAACTTGAAGAAATACTGTAATGAATCACAATCCGCGGCGACCACCACCGCGTGCGGGGCCCAACCGCCATTGTCTCCAAGCTGTTTGCCGTGTGGCATGCCACCAGTGGTGAGATTACGCACCCCTATGGAGCTAATGCCAGCCAGTTCCTCCTAATCGAGGGCAGCAGCTCCGCCATCCTCCTCCTCATCGCAGTTGCAGTTATGCTTCCTCTAAATATCTACGCTGAGAAAGCCCCACGTAGAGATGATAGAGATTAGGGGAAAGAAGAGATGAGAGGCGGAGACGAGAGGAGGAAAAGTTAAGGCTTGATTTAAAGGGGTGTGAACTTTTTGCAACGTTTACGTTGCGAAACAAACGTTGCGAAATGATCAGAAAGAAATAAAAAAAAATTGCGAAAAGCGTCTTTCGCAAAGTTTTTTCGCAAAGTTTTTTAAACGTTGAGAAAAATGAAACTTTCGCAACGTTTAAAAAATGTTACAACATTTAAAAAACGTTGCGAAAGACGCTTAAACGTTGCGTCAAAATAAAAAATTTCACAACACTGAAAAAACGTTGCAAAAATGCAACATTAACAACATTCATTTAAAAATGTTGCGAAAGCTCAATTTTGTTAATCAATGGCAACATTCACGTATTAGAATGTTGCGATAGATCCTTTTAGCAACATTTAACTATCGAATGTTGTCTTTTATGTGTTGCAAATGGTGTTTTTTGGTGTAGTGGATTTACCACTTAGTTTTAAACATATCGATTGTAAATGGGTGTTCAAAAGAAAATATAACATAGATGGTTCTCTTAATACCTTTAAAGTTAGATTAGTAGCTAAAAGTTATCGACAAAGTGAATGAACTGACTATTTCGATATATATGCACCAGTAGTTAGAATAATATCAATTAGGATATTATTCGTATTAGTATTTATATATGACTTGCATGTTTATCAAATAGATGTGAAGACGACATTCTTAAATAGGGATCTCAATAATAAGGTTTATATGGAACAACTTGAAGGGTTCATTCTACTCAAAAATGAACATAATGTATGCAATTCAGTAAAATCATTACAAGAATTAAAACAAGTACCAAAGAAATGGCATGAGAAATTCAGCTTAACAATTATTTCCGTTGGATTTTGTGACCCAAATCTGGTCCAAATTGGATTTAGGGTCGCGTTTTGGAGTATTGGGCCTGAAGATGTCAAAATAGGGTCCAAGAAGAAAATAAGGCAGATTCACAGCGCTGGACGGACCCCCGAGCTTTGCTCAAGCGAGATGAGCAAAATTAGAGCAGAAAGCCTCTTGCCCGTGAGCTGCCGCTCGAGTGACAGGCTGTCGTCCGCTTGTCGCTCGAGCGAATAATTTATTTCCTTATTTTTCAGTTTTAAGCGATTTTATACCTAGTTTCCATATTTTAGGTTAAGCCTAGGGTTTGGACTTATCTCCTATAAATAGTAGACTCTTCATTCAATTTTGACAATACATTATTGCAGAAGTTGTATTTTCTCTTCATTGGTTGTCATTAATAAATACTCGATTTCTCTGCCAATTTATTCTTCTTGTTTGTTTTTCTTTTACATCTTGGTCTTGATAATCAATTGTGCAATCTATACTTCATATCGCGTCAAATCACCTCATCCTCAATACCTAACACTGCGTATCTCACGTAAGACG
>CAIGRB010123371.1:1524-21761 GCA_903798255.1 Fraxinus quadrangulata | reverse complement strand
GAAAAATGTATAATTTTGAATTCATGTTTATCTCTGAAGGACAACATGTAATTAATGTCATGGGGGTATTGATTAGTTTGATTACTTGAATGATATATGATTATATAATGTTTAATCATATTTTTCGAAATTAAATAATTGAATTATATATTATATTGAACCAGAAGTTCAATTTGACTTTATTGTTTGGCATGACTAGTTGGACCATCACTGGATCAATAATGATGCGAAATTAAATATTTAAATGGATACAATGAAGAATCGGAAGATTCTTTAATCCAATGAAATCATATTTGATGTTTGTTCTTTTTATTGAAAATTGGTCATTGATCGTTACTAGTTAAATAAGGATTGAATTTTCTATAATTCTGAAAATTAATTAGGGTGGTATATGGGGTTCCGTCACCCTCCACGTTGACCATCTAAATATTATTTGTATTTAATAGATTTGATACAAATATTAGATGATTACATGGTGTTCGCAACCTGAAGTTTGCGAAAGTGCTACTCAAATTATGAGCATAATTTTCAGATTATACAATTAAGACGGTTGTCTTTTTAATACTAGTGATCCTAAATCTCAACTTTTTAATAAGTGTTATTGGAGATATCGACAAATAATTTAATATTATTGTTTGTTAAATGCCTCCAATTAATTTAATTGAGAACAAAATACTTCCCATTTCAGTTTAGGGAAAACCATTACGTATCATGTGAATATCATAGTTCTCTTAGTTATAACTTGACTTATGGTCAGAGCCTAATTTTTTCATCAAATTATTTCGATAGTGCAATATCTGTAAAATTAATCTATTACAATGCACTGAGATGGAAAGTAAAAAATGCTGAGAGTAAATGCGCATGAACCCTTATCCCAAATAGGTGATATTTTATAACTCAGTAAAATGATTGTCAATTTGCTTTGACAATTCTCTCAGCATTAGGGGGAAGAATTAAAAAGCTGAGAATAATATACAAATGCATCATTATCTAAATTCTTGCAAAAAACAATTCGAACCAGAAGTTCGAAAGATAATTCATTTAGATACATTTACTGACCAAAGAGATTAACAATCTCACACATTAGCTTTAAATACCCCAACTCGAATTGACTCATGGAATGACAATTCGTTAATATTATATTTGATAAATTTATGGCATGTCTGAAGTGTGATAATATTCGATTTTATTACAAAATCCTCCAAACGAAAATAGAACAATTGATAAAGATGGTCTTATTAAGGAGATGTATACTCTTAATGAGTATTTAGACATAATATATTATAAAACCCCAGAAGAGGTTCAAGTACCTGAAATAATGAAAATTGAGATATCTCAATAATTTATGTCATTCTAGAAAAGAATAGAATCGAAAAAAATAAAAAGTTGTCGACAACACTTTTGCACATGATGTAGTGCATCATATTATGTAGCGGGGATATTAAAATAAATTCGTCATCAATCGAAATAATGATTGGCTAACTAAAATGACGCGATCTTAGTGAAAGAATTTATTAGAGAAACATGAAATTTCTGGATCTACAATCTGAACACATAAATGTGTATATTTATGCGAAATGAAAATAGAAAAAGTAAAGTCGTAATATTAAATGTACGACTCTTTATAATGAATTCTTTGAAAACTTGTGTAAATAGATAAATTAGTACGTGGTGGATGTAATCACAAATCTCTAATTTATTAGTCTGACAATGCATGAAATTTGACATACATATACTAAATTTGATTATAGCCAATTTATCTGGCATGACTATTAATGTTACGTTGAAAGATTTAATATGTTTGAAGCATATAATTCAAGTAATATTATTATGAGGGGGAGTAAATACGCGTTGTACTCTTTTTTTTCCTTGATCAAGGTTTTGTCCCATTGAATTTTCCTGGCAAGGTTTTTAATGAGTTAACTTTTGTGGCGTATTCAAAAGAATAAATGTACTATTTTTCTTTCATTAGGATTTTTCTCACAGGATTTTTCCTAATAAGGTTTTAACGAGGCAAATTCTTTGTGTAATGAATGTCTATAATCTAAAATACATTTACCATCAAAATAATATTATAATATATATGAGACTATTGAAGAGCTCAACAAAACTGCAGATTATGTGAAAAATGAAATTGAGAAGAAAGATTTGGGAACAATCAAATTCTGTCTCGGATTGCAGATTGAACATTTTTTAGCAAAATTATTTGTTCATCAATCTACATATACAAAAAAAAGTGTTAAAACGCTTTTATATAGATAATGGGCATCCATTGACATCATTTATGATTGTTCGATCACTTGATGTGAAAAATAATCATTTTCGTCCACTTGAAGATGGAGAAAAAGTTCTTAATACTGAAGTAGCATATCTTAGTGCAATTGGAGTATTAATTTATCTTGCAAACTGTACTTAACCCGGTATAACTTTTTCCGTAAATCTCCTTGCAAGATCTCTCTACACCAACACAAAAATATTGGAATGGTGTTAAACATATTTTTCGTTACCTAAAGGGTACTATTGATTTGAGATTATTTTATTCCCAAAAGTTGAGATCTGCTTTAATAGGATATGCAGATGTAGGTTATCTCTCTTACCCACTTAAAGCTAAATCACAAATAGGATATGTGTTTACACGTGAAATGGAGACCTGTGAAGCAATTATTGACAGCAGCATCCTTAAACCATTCTGAAATTATTGCAATTCATGAAGCAGGTCGAAAATGTGTATGGTTGAGGAACATGACCAATTATATCCAAGCATCATGCGGATTAATTTCAACAAAAGATAGTACAACACTTTTGTATGAAGATAATGCTGCTTGTATTGCACAACTCAAAGGAGGTTATATCAAAAGTGATAGGACGAATCATATTTTTCCAAAAATCTTTCATACACACGAGTTTCAGAAAATTGGCGACATCGAGATTCAAAAAATTCATTCAAATGACAACGTGAATGATTTATTTACAAAAGCACTGTCAACATCTACATTCAAGAAATTGGTTCACAAGATTGGAATGTTTCGACTCAAAAATTTTCAGTGATCAACATCAGGGGAGGGGAGTAACTGTACTCTTTTTCCTTCGATTATGTTTTATCCCACTGGGTTTTCCTAGTAAGGTTTTAATAAGATAACATTTATTTTTAATACTTCAAAATAAATGTACTTTTTTTCTTTCGTTTAGATTTTTTTTGCCCCATTAGGATTTTTATCAAACAAAATTTTAACGAGTCAGATATCTCGTAATGTATCATTTAAGGGAGAGTGTTGTAAAAGGAAAGAAAATGAAGGTTTAATGTGAATGACACTTGTACCCCTGCAGCTCTAAATATTATTATCATATGTATCCATATTCCTTCCCTATAAATATAGGGTTTGGTTCTCATTATGATACACAAAAGTCTATTGACTTCTCTTATACTTTTTTTTTATTCTCTCTTTTTATAACATATTCTGTGTTATATTTGCACTTGTTTTTCAATCTAATAGTGCTATATAAGTTATTATACGTTCTCTAAATGACAAGTGGATTTTATCGAGTCCTACAGGTATCAAATAATTCGCTATAGAAATCATTGTTAATTTGGAGAATAGCTTTGACACATAAGTTGGAGATTGCATGTCCCCACACAGCTGATATCAGTAAATCCATATATTAACTGCAGGCAATATGCCATTGGGCACTAATAGCAGACTCAAGTGTTGGAAAAATTTGGTGCATGATGTATTTTCTATTTTTCCAATTAATGTACAAATTATTGGATAGAAATTCCAGACTTACCGAAAATAAATATGTAAAAAGAAGAAATGCCGAACATGAATTTAGTCTATACAAAAGATAAAACTCTTTTTTCTTTAAGATCATAACGCCCCGCACAGTTGCTAATAGACTCCAACACTCATATTTGAAGATATAACGATCACACCCTACAATAAGAGTTCTCCAAATTACAAAAATCTCGCAAACTAGAACTCTCTTCATTGAAATCCAGACTCAAATTTTATGGAAAAATTATTTTGACACAGAATGCGAAAGAATGAAAAAGTATTTTAATTCTACAAGTGAAAAGGTCCTATATATAATAATTGAAAAGTTGCGTCACAAAACACACAATTGTTGGAAAATGACGTCTTAAAAGATGTATTTTTGGATAATTTTTGTCCAAAGGACAAGTATCTTCCATAAAGAAACGTTTATATCTAGAAAAGGACACCAAGAGTCACGTGACACAATTTGGCTAAGACACGTGTCACGCTTCTATTCACTAAACCATTTTAGCAAATTTCGCTCTCTGATATTCTCAAATAATTCCAACATATTCCACGTATAAGATCATATATGACTTTAATTTTTTATTCAGTCGAAAATAATTTTTGAGAAATTGAATACACTACGATAATCTACTCATAATTTTAGAATAAAATACAATCAGCTTAAGAATTTTCGCATTTGACTGACAGGTCGGTCAAAACCAACTTAATTAAACAACTTTTCAATGGTTCTTACATGAATGAAATAAATGCAAAAGATTATGTAGACACTAAAGAGAGTTGAAAAGGGAAGTTACTACATTAGGAGAGATAGATCTGACTTTGAACTTGCTTTAGTAGAATACTATTAGATTTGCTTGACAAATTGATGAATGTGATGTTTTGAATTTTTTAGTCGGTGTAAATCAAGACAAAACTACCCACACAATCTGTCCTCACACTTTTGATTGTCACGGTTTTATTTATTTTGGACATGAACAATTCTTTGACTTTCATAAGTAGTTTCATAAATATTTTAGAGAATTTAAGACTAAAAACAATTTCATCAATCAATCCTACTTCTCACTTACATAAGTAATCTCTTATTAAGAGCACTTTGTCATACCCCAATTGGTTTATCTAAGCTATAACTAAGAAGCACGAATTCAAATACGATACGATACATATGCTTTGATGTTTTACTATATGGGGATACATATATTAAAAGTTTAATACCATTAACTTTTTCAATAATCAAACTACAGTTATCAAGTATTAACACAATTTTACATGTACTAAAAATTGTATTAGTATTTCCTATTTTCAATAATAAAATTATAGTTTTCAGCTATTACTATTGTCTTTTTCCAATAATAAAGCTCCAGTTGTCAATTATTTAATACTGTATATCTATTTTAAATAATAAGTGTAAATTGTCTATTATCTTACAACATATTTACTTTCTTTGAAATTGATGATTAATAAATAGTATCCATTTTCAATAAGTTATTAATAATAAAAATAGTTATCTATTAAGAAATACTTTGTCATCTACTCACCAATAATAATTACTTTCAAAAGAGTTTAAAACCAATAAAATTCTTATTTTTAAGTGCCATAATGTGTCCAATATGTATTGAAAATTAAAAATTATAAAAACTATAAATAATTTTAAAAAGGTATACAATACACGTATTAGAGCGTGTCCAAGTACATCCAAAATTGGATAGACATCGAATATGCATTCAGTTTACAAATATATATAAATAATTGCAGGCCTTGCTTTATCTTAATTGACGACAATTAGTTCCACGTATAGCCACTCATGTTTGGTTTTCTTGCTGCCAATAAATTCAGTACCTCTGACATGCTTCATATTTGTGCAAGAAATGTTCAGTTAAAGTAGTTCTCATCGACCGTTGATTATTTCCTTGTTAGCTCTAAACCATGATCAGTTATGACATGTCATACAGTCATTTTAAGATTGATTTTACACTACTCGTTCGAAACCTTGCAGCAAGTGTCAGAAAATATCATAGTTTAATTCTAGTTAGGAAGGAATTATATTGTTTTTTTTTTTTTTTTATACTCAGAAATTCCAGCTTTCGTCGAACTATATACTTAGGGGGTATCGAGACAAGTGAGAGGAGTATTCCAAAAAAATTTAAATTAGCCATAACCAAATGAGGAGTTTTAATTTCTCGCATACCTAGTATTGCTTATTTCCATAGAGTTTAAGTCAAGTATTAAAAGTTTACTTGTCATAACTTATTTTTTAAAGTCAAAAGTCAAATGTTGACTTTTTGCAATTTTAGTCAAATAAGAACTTATATGGAATAAATTATTTTATTTGGTTTATTTTACAATTGATAATATATGAGGGATTAAGATTGATTGAATTTAAAGTGGGGAATATACTTGTTTATTATAGAAAGTTAAAGGACCAAATGTTGTACTATATATAGGATGGAGGACTTCATTTGCAAAAGCTTGACTACCTTGGTTAAATTAAGGGATAATTGCAGCAGTGGTCCCAAACCTTTTAGATTTTTGTGCACTTTACCATAACATTTTATTTGTGCAGGCGGAGGTCCCAAACCTTTCAAAAATATGCGGTGGGAGTCCAAATAGATTGAAATCATCCATTTGACCGTTAGTTGACCAAGAAAAATGATTTTGACCAAATCTATTAAGGGTAAAATGGTAACTTGACAATTACCACGCTAAAAAATAAAAATAAAAAATAAAAAAAATAAAAACAAAACAAAACAAAATAAAAAACACTCACACACACACACACTCTCTCTCTCTCTTCCCTCATCTCAAGTTAAGCATGTATATAGATAATGGAGGATGGGGGTCAATTTTGTGGCATATAAATTCTGACTTCTCATGAATATTTGGAAGATTGAGGAAGCCATTTTTGGGCGGTATATTTGGACGGAGAATGGTGGTAGATTTGGGGTTGGGAAATCTAATGTTGTAGTTCTGGTCATTTTTTTGTTTTGGGTTGTGACTGGTTCAGTTTGGGTGCTACTCAATTTGGTGTGTGTAGTGGTTTAACGATGGAGCTGGAACTTTGAAGTTTCTGTTGGAGTGGTTGTGGAAGCCTGGGTATTGATTTTCTCCTCTTCTCTGGTCTTCTTCCTTCCTCTTCTTCTTCTGGTCTTCTTGCTCTGGAAGTTTGGACGATTTTGTGTGTGCTTGGTGCGTGGTTACCTATGGTCAGTTTCTCCCTCTTCTCTGCTCAGTTTCAACAATTTGGCATATGTATGCACCGGATCTGAAAATCAGTTTGGGAATTCATGTGGTTCTTGATGTTAAGATGTTGGGGGTTGTTCAGATCAGTATGCAGAGGTGGTGGTGGTGGTGGTGGAGTGAACATGCTATCGTGGAGGAGATGCTACGACGGTGGCGACGACGACAGCTTCTTTGCAGGGAAGAAGATGGAGATGGAGATGGAGATGGAGATGGAGATGGGGTGGGGGTAGGGGCATAATTTCTTCTTTTTTTCCTAGTTTAATTGTTTTTTTAATTGTTAATAATAATTGGAAAAATATTAATTTTAAAGTTACCATTTTGCTCTTAGCAGATTTGGTCAAAATCATTTTATTGGTCAACTAACGGTCGAATGGATGTTTTCATTCATTTGGACATTCGCAGCATATTTTTGAAAGGTTTGGAACATCCGCGGCACAAATCAAAGGTTAGGGTAAAGTGCGCAAAAATTTGAAAGGTTTGTGACCGTTGCTACAATTATCCCTTAAATTAAACCCATTTTCCATTCACAGGCACACGAAAACAGAGAACAGGCAGAGACCGAAAAAGAGTGGAAAAAGAAAGGGAAAAATGAGAGAAAAAAGGAAGGGAAAAAAAAGGCAAAGAAGAGGTTTAATCTTTAATTTCATTTTTCATTCTCTTTATTTTCTTCAAGAGGTGGAGAAATATTATGTGAAATTTTTAGAGTTTTAACTTGGTTAGAAATTTCAATTTTAGAAAAAGGATTATGATTTCTAGTTTAAGCTTTTTGATTGGTTAGCTTCCATTTGAATCAGGGTAAGGAATTTTATTTTTGGCAAACCCTAAAATTTTTATTTTGGTTCTTGAATGCAAGATATTTAGTAGAAATGATTGTAATGATGAAATACTTACTTGAAATAATGATTTTATGGAACAAAATGTAAATTAAATTGGTTGTAGTATTAATTGCTAGTTTTCACTAGATTGAGATGGGGATAATTATTTTTATGTTTGGGATAAAGGTTACGTTGATGAATTAGTTATTAGTAAATAGACTAGAAAGTGAATTAGTTCTAATTGATTAAAGGAAATTTTGGAAAATTTATTCAAGTATCGAGAAATTTAGTTCAAGTATTATGACATTAGATATTAAAGGCTTCTGGATTTGATAGTGGGTAAATTTGTTATCTTGTATGGTATTTTAGGTGATGACGAAGAGATTGAAAAATCTTATCGAACGTTATGGTCTGTAACTTGTTTCTATGAGTGGAGAACTTACTTTTTCCAAAAAATAAGATTTTTTAAACTTATAATCATGTTTACTTAATATGAATGTTGAAATGAATTCCAATTTTTTTTAGAAGCATATTAGTTACATGAAATATCTTATTTTCGAAAAATTAGTAAATCAGCGTGATTATTTTGAAACAATCAGAAAATACCTGATGTTATCTTACTCTAGTGCACTGAAGAGCTACGGCCGTATACTGGAGTCGTGTATTTGACTCCTATACACTGATGGGCTACAGTCGTGTGTAAAGGTAACTCTTATCCACTGAGGAGCTACAGCCGTGTGTAAGAGTATCTATTATGCACTGAATGGCTATAGCCATGTATAAGGATAATTATGTTATTTCCACTTTGTATACTAAGGGGCTACGACAGTGTACAGAAATGTTGATCAGATAGTTATGTATATATGACTTTATAGCTTTCAGATCATCAGTAGATAAACATGGGGTATATTTTGATGCGATTATTCAGTATATAGTGGATTATTAGCTTTCAACTTATATTTTTCAGCTTATAGCTCAGTTTATTGATTTCAGATTATGGTTTTAGTTTACTGAATTCGACTAATGTACTTACTCATCATGTTGTATAAATTATTATCATTTTTAGATATCAGATTAAGTCTAATTTATGATTTAACACCAGCATTATGATTTTATACGATTTTATGATACTATATTATCTAATTTGAATGAATTTGCCTTGTACATCGAGTAACTTTGTACATGAGTAAGGCTATTCATTGGGTACTTATTGGTATGATTCTTTAGTATATCATATTATGTTTATTCAATTGTAGATTCACAGATTTTCAAATATCAGTTACAAAAATATGATTTTAACTTACAGAAATGACAGCTTTACACAGATTTTTATTGATACCAGATTAGCTATACTCGACATATTTTACGGTTGGTTATTCAGAGTAAAGAGTAAAAATTTTATGATTTTAGCATGTTTCAGTTTTAAAAGAAATTTTCAGAATTTAGAATTTCTTAGAACTGTAAGAAAATAAATCAAATTTTTCAGTAAATATGTATAAATAGAAAAAAGTATATTTATTTGTAAACTATCCGTTCATTGAATTACAAGCTCATATAATTTGTCATATTTTTCCTTATCAGATAGTAGCTGAGTTGAGTAACATTGGAGACTGTCGATCCATCGAGTTGAACCACACATTGTCATTAACTGTATGACTCATGTTGTTAATCTATTTAGCTCATATTTCCTTTGGGATCCATGTATGTTTTATCAGAAAAGTAAAATTGTGTATCCATATCATGGGCTCGCTGTATATTGAGAATTTTGAGTACATTTGGGGACTTTTGATTTTAAATGATAGTAAAGGTTGATTTATCAGTATCGTATTTGGAATAGTTTGTATTTAAGGGGCTGGTATATTATGCTTTAAGTTATATGTACAAGTTTGAGGTAATTGATTATATCTCTGGTGATTTTAGTCCATATTATAAGGGGAATTTTACCAAAATTTTCATAAAAATATGTCACAGTCAAAGTAGGTCAAGGTTGCCTTTGTGGTGGGTTCGGCATTGAACTGATATCTACTATTGACACGTAGCACGTGTCGGGTCCATTAGGGTGATTCGGGACGGATTGTGACATTACTCACGTTAAATACCTGAAAGCTAGCGTTTTTAGCTAACAATCTCTTTTACCAAAACAGAGTGGATAATGGATGTGGATGCTTGATTGGTAGGAAACTCGGGTCCTTTGGGGACATTGCTTGTTGTTCTGTACCCAAGCAAGTTGTAGAAGATTACATTAAAATTATTGATAATAAAATGTATAGTTTGTTCAGTGCAAGTGAAATGCAAAAAAATTATCTGACAAAGGACGCGTAGATTAGACCCATATAGATTAGTTGCTCTTGGTTGCCAGTAACAAGGATATCCATGGAATGAGAAAACACATGGTGACGTCATTCAGATAATTTACAACTCCTGCTATGGGTTAACATTCAGCTTTACTAACAATCAACCTAGGATGCAGATTTGTCCTCGTAGAAGAAAGGTTCAAACTTTGTTAGGATATTCCTTTTACATGAATAAGAACAATTCTTATTTTTCGTATTGCACAAGTAGCTAGTTATTTTAACTGCAAATATATTATGCTCATGTGTACCAAAAGATTATCATAATTAGATCTTACATTCTCTTTCCCATATAGTTAAAAATTATCATTCCTTATATTCACAAAGAAGAAGGTTGAGGTTCCCAGGAAAAACATGTATTCGTGTTCAATATTGTGAGAGTATAAGTTTGTTTCAGATTTTATCTTGACAGGTTCTTGGGGTAACTTGGAGTGTCGACCAAGTAGGGAAAGACAATAATTAGTAAGAGTACACTAGTCATTGGTAAATGTACGTTTAAGGGAATTTGGTGGAATGGTGGCTTCTCATGAGCATGTGTGTTGTAGACTTTGTTGCTTCTAAATTTATAGCGGCAAAGCTTTTATATTGGAAAACAAGGTCCCATGGGCTTAAAAAGGGCTTTTAAAGTAGCTTGGGTATCTGGTGAATATAAACCTACATTGGCCTATTACAGAAGCAATGCACCTATTCAGATGTGTCATTTATGAGAGAGGGAAATTCTCTTCCTTTTCTACCTTACATTGGAAAGTTTCAATGGCATTACGACAATTGATCCAACATTTTTTGTGGCATTATGGCCATGGGCAGTCTATTAGACAGAGGAGCACTTTTGCACAATAGTTCCTGTACTCAAACTTGGATGCAAAGAATCTTGAGGCCTCGTCAAATTACATTTCTTTCATTTTCTTTGGTTTGGGGTCTAAGGTTACACGAGTACTTGGATGAAACAATATTAACTATCGATCTAATTCATTACGTTAAGGCAAGAAAGAAACATATGCATGTAAATACATGTGTATCAACATTTCCATGTAGATGCAGCTAGAATAGCTCTATCCTGCCACCCCAAAAGCAAGCAACCATGGTCTTGTGTCAGTCTATAACCATCGCATGAGTATAGCCCTATCAATATTTTTGATTGAGTTATGGCATTTTCACTTAGGGGAACCCCTATGAATCCCATTACTTCCATGTGTCTCCTCCATTTTACCAGCCTTTCATGCCTGATTACCCTCTCAGACCCCTCACATGCCATAATGTTCCTAATCTCCCGTGCAAATATGTATTGTTCTACCTTAGCCCTCTGTGCAGAATCTGGTGGAAATGTCGCATTCAATGAGTCAAAGATTGCTGAATAATAGTGCAATGCCTCGAGAAATCTTCCTAAGAAGAAAGGTCCATTGTGGCTTGCCTCTTCCTCAACAATGGTCACTATATTTGGTGATAAATCCCTAATCATGGCCAATAGATTCCCGAGACAGTTGCCTGGAACACAATGGAGCCGGCTAATTGAGTTAACTGCAAGAGCCTCACCAACCTTTCGTTTGAACATATAGGGTTTTAGGTCTTCAAGTTTTTCGTCAATAGGATGAAATTCAAATGGGACATGCAGAGAATGAGCTAGTTCAGCCAAAGATCTACCAGTTTTCCTCAGATCCTCCAGTGAAGGGCCTACGCCGGTGATTTGGAGAAATGGGGCACCACCTGGCCTGGCAGCTAGGGCTTGCATGAAGGCGGGCCATTGATAGCCTTGAAGGATATCAAGATCAATGACATGGACACACACTTGGGATTCAAATGCCTCGAAAATGGCTTGATTAGCAGTGAAATGAGCAAATTTAATGTAGGGGCATGCTTGATAAAGAATTTGATAAATTTTGAGGATTTCTGGAGACTTGGGATCAGGAAAAGGATTAAAGGATGGGTTTTGATTGGTGGTGCTAGGCTTATTTGTTAGTGTGGCAGCAAGCCTTGTGCTTAGGGCTTCAGTGAAACAAGCAGCGACACGTTGTATGGAATCACCAACAGGCGAGACTAGTCGATTAAGATGGTAGAGATACCTCCTGGCTAACATGTAATCCTCTTTGGATACTGCTTCTGCACAAGCAAGAAGCAAGTGCACCAAGTGTAGCCCACCATCCTGTTCCTATACATATGAACATATCAAAGTAAGTTACCAAATTTGATAGAGTCACTCGATGGGAGAGGGTTATTATTGTTCACAATATGGTCCATAGTTTACCTGCTCAGATCCAATAGAAACAGGCACCATCAAGTTGTTGATATGTATATTTTGTATTTGGTTTTGTTGTGGCTGTTGATGTCTTCCTTGCTGTGGTGGAGCTTGTTGATGCTCCTGCCATTGGAGGCTTTTTTGTTTCTGTTCTTGCTGCCATTCGTGGTGTAATTGTTGCGAGAGTTGTGCAGGTACAGTTGATCCCGTATGATAAATGCCATTCTCTCGAGTTGCATTTGAACATTCTCGAATGGATGATGAGGCACTACTCACCACTGATCCGTAAAACATAGTTGAATTTTGCAATGTAGAGGAATCCAACAATTCTTGCACCATTGTAAGAGCATCAAAAGCACAATTAGATGAGCTTTCACCATCACCACCAATTATCTTCATCGGGGAGAAAACTACTAAATCATTATCCTCTATGCAATTATCGTCCAGTGGAATATTCTCGAGAGCAGGCAGAGATTGGCTTTCCAGTGGCATATATTGAATATTTGGAGAATTGGAAACCCTATGAAGTGGGCTCAGCCCCTTGCCTAATTTCTGGCGAAGAGGAGACAAGATGCGAGGTGGAGAGTAAACTAGAAGACTGGATGCCTGTGGTGACATGTTCCTCACTGGTGAGAAAACCATGAAATCACCTTGTAACTTCTGATCATCAGGGAAAATTGACTCCCACATTGAATAATCAGGTGATTGAATTTCAACATCTCCATCTACTTCAAATTTGAGTGCAGTAGCTGGAACACTCAGGTTTGTCATACTTTCATTTATTTTATTCAATTCAGAAACAGACTGATTTGATGAGGTGGGTTCTTGTTTTGTCCAAGAATTAATCTCAGTAGTCTTCTGATTTGACGTCTCACTTGTTATGCTCCCTGTAATCTCACTCTTGAGACTCCTCATGCTGCCGCACATGGAATTAATCATTGTATACACTTCCTGCACTTTAATTCAATTAATTCAAAAAGAAAATATATATGGGGTTTTGATTATAATTTGGTCTAAGACCAAGAGTCTTCTAAGAATTGGGAAAGTTTTGAAGCTGAGATTAATTATGTTTCCATCACATTATATTACAAAGAAGAGTTTTGTCTCTTGTACATGGAATAATGAGAAATTAGTGGAGGATCGAACTACATAGTGATTGTAGTGTACCTAGGCTAGTGAACTATATTAATTGTTGGTTTGCATTAAGATAATGAGTAGTGACAAAAAAAGTGGGCATGCATTGGTGTAATCTGTCTCATTTGGCATTGTTAGCACCGTCTATTCCTTGGAGTTGGCTACGTATTTAAACTCTTGTCCCTCCACAATCGGCTTGTCGTCTAGCTCTCTCCTACCTCACACAATAACACTTCCTTTATCGGATAAATTGAAAGGTTAATTTGCTTTTGTCCATTTAATTGTTTCACTTGACGGGTTGTGAACAAGCATGTAAACTCAGAAAATCAGTGGCATGATCTGATAGGTTATACATGGAAACAGACAAGTATAATAAACGTCGTAAATTTATTTGTTTTGGGTAAATTCGGATTATATGATGTGGACAAATATGGCATTTTTTGGAGAGATTATATTCATCGCTCTTTTGGCTCTCTTTTATACTAACACTTTCTCGAAATGGACGATTAAGATTTATCCAAATTAATGGCTAGGACTCATCTTCACAAGAATGGAACATCCTAGCGTCCTTCCATAAGATTCATGCTCTTTCATTGAGTCTTTTAGAATTACCACTAGAATCTCTAAGAATCTTCTATTACGGATGTCTCGAGTTTAGGACTTCTTCCACAAGTTTCAATAGTCTTGCAAACCTCTTCCAAAGTCAATTCAAACATGAAGGCTGTTGGTTTAAACTTTCGATCAACCAAGTCAATTCAATCCTCGGTTGTTCCTGCGTACTCCTGGTGCTTGGCTACATCCCCACAACTTGCCTACATTCCTGCCTTTATATGCATTAGATTTAGGCTATGTGCATCCTTCATCCCCTCTTTATCCCATATGAAATTATGTGCATCCAACTTCCATCGTGCACCTTCAACCTCTTACCATAACCCAACGATGCCTAGCCTTCGGCCCCTGCTTCCGCACTCCTTGCACATTTTTTGGGTGCAATCTTTGATTGCTCTCACAGGTCCTCGACTGTGTAATGCATGGGGCTATCCTTATTCATTGGATGTGGTTTCTATTGTTAAGATTTGTAAATATGTTATGAATTTTTTTCAATCACAAGACAACAAAAAAGCATGCTTTCAGATGACTCAAACGTATGTTCATATACGATATATGTCTATTTATGCTAAGTCTATGAAGACACATTTTATCGTTCATCCTTAGAAATTGAAATTTCTGGTTTTCCGTAGCCAAAGAAACACAATTGAATCGTAATTTGATGGATACCATTGAATTGCAAATGCTTGCGAACTACAAAAATCATTCGTGACCAAACTACAATATCACAACCTAAGTTTTTATAAGTTATTGAAATCTTACTTGTATTCTAAGACAAATTAATGTGTATATTTTTCATATTACCTTTTTTCAGTTATGCCATATTAAAATTATCATTTTTCTCATTTTTAATTTAATTAATCTTACCTTAGTTTAAAGAGAGTTAATTCTTCTTTTTCCCCCTCTTTGCACAAAGTGGTTGTGTTACAATAGTATTTTAGTCAATTTTATTATTTGAAAAAAAAACTAATTTGATTAAATTTTTTGACAGGAAATAAGAACGGTAAAACAAACCAAACTTTGAACTTTATATATGCTAAATTTGTTTCATTTTTGATAAATAATAATTGTAGTTCAATTTTGTGAACTAAAGAAAATATCATTAAAAAATTAGATTTTTATTAGATTTAAATGAAAATTGATGAAAGTTTTTATAATTAAAAAGTTGTAGATCTCATTAAATATGTGATTAAAATTAATTTTTAATTTTGACATAGATTTTAATTAGTTTTTTAGTTGAACCAAACATGGGCTAAATTCAACTATATAAATTGAACTTTACTTTTGAGGGGAAAAAAGTCATTACTTTTTAAGTTTCATTTTTGAAAAGAGTAATGTTATTCATAGTGAAAACTATCGGTAGTCGTCTTATTTGGCATATACACGACAATTTGTTATTTGATACATTAACATGATAGTTTTTTTATTGCCTCATGTTTTTTCACTTTTAATAGCATTATTCTTTTGACAAATATGTTGTTTCAACCTTTTTTATATTTATTAATTAATTTTATTTGAAATTTCAAACTAAGAGGAATTAATTGTAATTATCATCCTTCTCATCCATATGCATGTAATTTGCCTTTCCAATAAGTTACTAAATTTTTAACGCCCCCATAATCATATTATCAATTAGAAAGCAACTAAATAACGGTTCCCATGGAATCCAGTTATTTTTTGCATTTATCAAATGTCTGCAATTAAAATAATGTCATATTAGAGGTTAATACAATTAATTAGGCACATGTTTTGGGTAGATTAAAACTTGATAAAAATATCAAGTCAAAATTAAAAATTGATTTAAACCCCACATTTTATAGAATCTACAATTTTTTAATAACACATTTCATCACAGTTACTCAACAACGCAAAAATTAAATAAAAAATATCGCAACAAAGGCGAAGAATTAATAGCATCTCCAATGCTAATGTATATTGTGAGGAATATGGATATTGTTAAAAAATCTTCTCCGATCCAATCTAATTGTGCTAACTTGAAAAGAAACAATAGACCTTGTCCATTATTTGGTTAAACTAAAAAAATTGATTAAAATCTAAATAAAAGTCAACAATTAATTTTAATTATATATTTTTTCATGGGAGTCGGGACTCACAACTTTTCAAATATATATTCTATTAATTATGTATAAAAATCTACTAAAAATTTAAAAAAAAAAAATTAAACCAAACAGCGGCCCTCGAGAAAAAGCTTGTTTTCATGTGGAGATTCTGTTAGACAAAGTTAACAAAAATGAATTTATTCGTGGAGAAAAAGGAGGGACACTATCTTTTGGAGGAAAAAACCCTGCACATTGTGGTACGTACTGCATATTTCCTTTCTTACCTATGATGATATTTAGGAATTTGAAGATGTTTAAAGTTAACTGAGGAACCTTTGACCTCCAACAAATACAAAGTATTTGAAGAAAATTGATAACATATCTTATTCATGAACTGATTTGGCTTTTAAATAGCCTTGTCTACCACAACGATCATCAACAAGATAGGAGAAACACAGTTCTTCCCATAATACTAGCTCAATTAAAACAAGATTAATAAGACTTATTCAACAACTAGAAAATAATAAAGCAATAATTAGAAAGAAAGGCACATAACAGCTCCCTTCCCCTTAAAAAACAGCCTTGTCCTCAAGGCTATGGTTAGGAAATTGCAGACATTTGATAAATGCAGGTGAGAGTCCCTTCCAATGAATGAGAATTTCATCTTCATATTTTCGTTGACGTTGATCAAGAACTGCATGTGGTGTACGGGAAATTGATCCTGTATCCATTACAATAGCGGGAAGTTCACCTTGAATTGGATGTCTGGAACTAACTTTTTTTCTTTAAAAGAGAAACATGGAACACGGGATGAATTTTAGACTCTGCTGGCAATTCCAACTTATAAAAAACTGCTCCTATTTTCTTTCGAACCATGAAGGGTCCATAATATTTCGGAGCTAGCTTGGCAGCTTTTCTTATTACCACTGATGACTGTCGATAAGGTTGGAGTTTCAGATAAACCCAGTCTCCTACTTCAAATTCTCATTCCGTATGATGTTGGTCGTATATCTTCTTCATACGAGATTGCGACTCCTGAAGCGTGACTCTCAAGTCCTTAAGAACTTGATCTCTAATCCGTAGTTGATTGTCCACAGACTCAACAACAGTAACACCAGGAATGCGAGACAACAATGTAGGCGGAGCCCTGCCATAAACAAGTTCAAATTGGGTCGTTTTGATAGAGGAATGCTAGCTAGTATTATAACAGTACTCTGCCCATGCTAACCAGTTACACCATTCTTTTGGTCGTGAACTCAAAAAACATCTTAGATACATCTTAAGGGTACGATTCACCACCTCGCTCTGGCCATCGGTTTGCGGATGGTAGGCAAAGCTATAATTAAAATTTGTACCATTCCTCTTGAATAACTCTGACCAAAAGATGCTTGTAAAGGTGGGATCTCGATCACAAACAATCGATCTCGGCATCCCATGCGATTTAAATATATTCTAAAAAAAAAAAAAGAATCTCAGCAGCACCAACAGTAGTAGATGGATGGGACAATGGAATAAAATGTCCATACTTGGTCAGTCTATCAACCACGACAAAAATTGTAGTTTTGCTTTTAGATACCGGTAAACCATCGATGAAATCTATAGATATATCCTCCCATACCTGATTCGGAATTGGCAGTGGCTGTAGAAGGCCAGAGGAGCAAGTTGTTCGGACTTGTGGCGTTGGCAAATGTCGCAGGCAGGAATAAACTTCTTGATTTTTTCCGCATTCCCGTCCAGTAAAAATTGGCCCGAATCCGCTGGAGGGTTTTATGATACCTTTTATGAGAGCTGTTATGAAACTGCTCAATTATATCATGGATTAATGGTGAATCTGCATATAGGAAAACTCTTTCTTAAAAAAAAAAAAAAATCACTCCATCAACAAGCTTCCATGGTCCTACCGCTTCATCTCCTTATATTCGTTGAACCAAGTCTTGCAAATCTTAGAGCTAATTTCTTCTTTGATTGCAGCTGCCCAATTTGACACTGGTTGAGAGATTGCTGCTAACTCGCCAGATGGTTTTGCCTCCCTTGCATCTTCTCTTCGAGATAAAGCATCGGCCACAATATTTTCAGGTACCTTCTTGTATTCGATGACGAAATCAAACCCCATTAATTTACATAACCATCTTTGTTGAGCTAAAGTGGTGATGTTTTGGACTCATAGATACTTCAAACTTTGGTGGTCCATTCCCACTATGAATTGTCGCCCGAGTAAATAGGGACGCCATCTTTGTACAGCCAAGACTAATGCCAGAATTTCTTTCTCGTATGTTGACAATAATAACTTTTTTCGTTGCAACGCTTGACTGTAAAAAGCTATTGGTCGGTCTTGCATCAATACAGCTCCCACCCCTGAACCACTGGCATCACATTCCACAATAAATTGTTGAGCAAAATTTGGTAGAGCTAATACAGGAGCTTTCGTCATTGCTGATTTTAGATTCTGGAAGGTAGCATCCGCTATAGGCGACCATAGAAATGAGTCTTTTTTTAGCATCCGAGTCAGCGGCCTTGCGATCTTCCCGTAGTTTTGGATGAACTTGTGATAGTAACATGTTAACCCAAGGAACCCTCTCAATGCTTTTGGGGTGGTCAGTTTAGGCCAATTAACAATAGCTACGGTCTTGTCTTGATTCACTGCAACCCCATCATCAGAAATCACATGGCCAAGGTAGTGGACATGTCGCTGCCCAAACTGACACTTTTCTCTCTTAACAAACAACTGGTGACTTCTTAATACAGTTAAGGCTGGTTCCAAATGGTGAAAGTGTTCTTTCCAAGACCGACTGTAAACAAGAATATTGTCAAAAAATACTAAAATAAATTTACGCAAATATTCTTGGAATACCTCGTTCATTAAGGCTTGGAAGGTTGAGGCCCTTGAGGGTGTATTGGAGAGACGGAACGGCATAACCAAAAATTCTTAGTGCCCATGATGCGTACAGAAAACTATCTTAATAGTATCCTCTGGAACTACTCGGATTTGATGGTAACCGCTTCGCAAATCAAGCTTCGAAAATATTTTTACGCCATTTAACTCATCCAATAACTCATCAATAATGGGAATCAAAAACTTGTCCTTGATCGTGATATTATTAAGAGCACGGTAGTTGACAAACATTCGCCGGGAACTGTCGTAATTTTTAACCAAAATGACGAGAGGAATAAGGATTGTTACTTGGCCTAATCACTCTTGTAGTAAGCATCTCTGCTACAAGTCGTTTAATCTCCGTCTTTTGATAATATGGATATCGATATGGCTTAACACAAATGGTCCACTTCCTGGTATTAATGACATCTTGTGATTAGGGCTGCACAAAAAAAACCGCTAAATCGCAAACCGAACCGAAACCGTTAGTCCGGTTTCACATGGACCCGCGATTTTTTTCCCTCAAACCGAATCAAACCGTTTTAAAATAGTTTGGTTTAGATTTCAATTTTCAAAAATCGCATAAAATCGAACCGAACTATTTTTTAATTAAAAAATTAGTTTTATAAACTTACAAATTTTAAAGTTTTCACTTTTAAGAAAAAATACCACTTTAACAATACAAATTACAACCAACCCATTGAAATAATCACATAAAGTAAAGGGATAATTACAGCAAATGTCCCAAACCTTTTAGATTTTTGCGCACTTTACCATAACATTTGATTTGTGCCAGCGGAGGTCCCAAACCTTTCAAAAATATGCGTCGGAGGTTCATCTGGACGGATTCCGTCCAGTTGATCGTTAGTCAACCTGAAAAGTCAAAATTTGTCCAATTTTGACCCAATTAGAAAGGGCAAAATGGTGACTATACAATTACTCATATTAAATAAGTTTAAAAAATAAATTAAAAAACTCAAAAAACAAAAACCTTTCTCTCCCCCATTCCCACCCTTCTTCCCACCTTCTTTTTCAACCACGCTGGCAACAGCAAGTAGCCACCACCCACGCCACTTGCCATCGCCGACCACCACCACCACCTGTTGATGCCACCTTTCTGCACCTAATCAAAATCATAATCCTAGGC
>CAIGRB010123366.1:10113-23264 GCA_903798255.1 Fraxinus quadrangulata | reverse complement strand
TATATATATTTATAATATACCAAGTACGTATGGATACACTGTGGTTTTGGAGAAAGTTTTTATTTCAAAAGGAGCTTTTGGTGGCGATCTAAACTTTAAAAATTTGGGTCGTTACACATGTGACCTCTCTTTCTCCTGTAATTCTCTCCAAGTGAAGCTTTTGCATTAGTATAAGTTCCATATGTGTGTTAACCTTAACTGTTAAAGGCTAATTTGGTGCCAATGTGGCCATTTTGGAGGCGGACGATGATGACAAACTATTGGAGAAAGTGGAGGGATATGAAAAAGAGGATTGAAAGACAATGAGTTGTTGTTAAGACATCCATCAAGGAGATACATTAATTTCTTTCTTCAAATTATTTGATTATTGGATTTTGTTTTATAGAAATGTATTTTTTTTTTAGTAATTTGTAGTCGATATGTTGTCTTTGATAATTTTACGAATGATCTATCTAAAATGAAATTCAGAATCCTATTATCGATTAGGATTCTATAATGGCAGAGATAATTGATTGCAGAATTACTTATTTGAGAATCCAGTTACAATAATCATATTGCACAAGGTATTCTGCCATGCATCGACCATGCAGATAATAACTCAATTGTGTTACACTAACATGAAAATTGTCAACTTGTCACTCTTTTTAGTATTCATCACTTTTTTTGAAGATGTGTCACTTTTTTTAGTGTTTGTCACTTTTTATTAAATTTTTATCACTTTTCTAATATTTGTTACTTTTTTTTGTCAATTCTTTGAAATTTCTATCACTTTTTTGAGTGACAAATATCATTTTTTTTTTGAATAAAGTGACATTGTAGGTCACTTTTTAATAAAAAAGTGACACTTAACTTGAAAAAGTAACGATGGGTCACTTTTTTTTATTGTGTCACTTTTTCTATTAAAAAAGTGATAATTAATTTTACACAATTTTTTGGTCTGTCACTTTTTTGAGTTTGTGTCTTTTTTTTTTAATTTGTATCACTTTTTGAGAGAGTGTCTCACTTTTTTTTTTTAGTTTTGTCACTTTTTTTTGAGTTTGTATCACTTTTTTTTTTAAAATAAAAATAAAAAATGTGACAATTTTTATAAAAAAAAGTGACATTATGTCATTTTTTTCATTTTACACAGTAATTTTTACTTTCTAAAAATATTTCATATGATTTTTCAAAATATCCATAATTTGAAGGGTATTTTTGTAAGTACCCCAAGGAACAATTAGGTCAACAATTGTTCAACCCAAAAAAGGAAAATTCATTAATTACACACCCATTTGAAACATCTTGTTTCTCTTCCTGAACCATGCTTTGTATAAAATGTTCATTGACAACATATCACGTGACATGTTGTCATTGAATAGTTTGAAAAATTGTCGATTTTTTCAACCAACAATTTTTTAACACATCAACATTATCAATATGTTGTCATCCAACATTGTACAAATAACATAATTGCTCTCTTGTTTATATCATATTCGATAATTCCATGATTGAGTTACCAATATAATTTCATCACTATTTTTCCAAATTAATCTCAAATCCCTTAATTTTCTACATGATTTATATCTTGATCTTTTGAATCAAGCAAGAAACACAAAACCACCCAATTGAACCCATAAACACATAAGAATTCATTTCAAAAATTCCTTTTGAATCCTCCTTAATCGGCTATGAAATTGACGGTACTCTCCGCACATCAGATCGCGGATTTTGGCTATGAAGAGGACTAAACCACCATCAAAAGTGCAAAGAAGTTCAAACGACATTGGGAAGATCAATGCAAGTCCTCTTCAAAATAGAAGAAAAGGAAACAATTCATGGCTTATTTAAGAAGTGAGTATTTTTTACTGACAAGGGTATGTTACCCATGAGTGTAATCAAATTATTCCTAATGCAGGAGCATGCTTGAAACCAGGGTTGCTACTTGGATTGGACAAATAGCGCCTTCGTAAAGTGACATTCGAAGTGAGACTCAAACAGAGTGGGTTAGGCAGGATCCTCAAACCTGAATCGGGGTGATATAATGCATATTGCACCTCCTCCATGAACTATATCTTGTGGACAAGCAGTTGCATCTCCATCACTTTCCCAATTTATTTTGAACTTCGTTAATGTTTTTTTTTTTTTTTTTTTATTTTAAAAAAAAAAAAAAAGCATTGCCAGGGTTTTGTATGGGGTATTGTGACATTAGTAAATTACATGCTCTGTTTGATGGTCATTATTAAGAAAAAAATAAAATTTTAAATAGTGATTTTTTGGAGAACGTATAGTTAAAATGTAGAATTTTAAAAAAAAAAATTATGTGTAAAATATTTTATTGCTTGAATGTGATTGAAAATAAATATAAGAATTAAATGATTTTGTTTTAAAAAGAAATCAACATGAGCTATACGCAACATCATATGAATGGGTGATGGGTTCTTAAAGTAATGGTAATGAATTTTGTGTACTTATAACTTTTAGCATTGCTGTGATGTCCTGATTTCTTATTTTTTCTAACGTGGTTGTCAATATGGTCATAATATGTATTTTTTTTAATTGCATCCTGATGTTGTGATGCGTTAAACAATGTAATCAACTTTAGCTCTTATGGTAAACCCTATGGCAGGGGGACACCTGCCCCTGGCACTTGTACAAGCCCAAGTAGCCTATACAGGTAGAAGAAACCAAATACTAAAAGACAATCTCATATTCCTGACCAAGTTGAAAAATCTTATTTTGTCCATTCGGAGAGAACGCAACATTGGGTTCTCACATTTAGAGAGAACCCAATGTTTGGTTCTCCTGCCACATCAGCAGGTCGACAGCCTTATTCTGTCCACTGTGAGCAGGAGAACAATTTCATATTAAAAGATAAGTATAGTAGTACATAATTTTTATCCATAATGATTCACATAACACTCACATGTGGTGGGACCTTATGTACGTTATTAACAGCGACTATAATGATAATGATTGTCTTGCAATGAAAATTGTGAAACTTCTAAAAAAAATTATGTCCTAATTTAGCTCCAATTATTTCAATATGGAAAATACATTGTATGGCATATAATCCTCGTGTTTACATGGTTAGCATAACGTAGTTGTTGCGATGTAATTTAAAATTTAAACAGATTCCAATATCAAAAGTTGGATCACTTTGTGTTTAGATAGCAAATAGTAGATTATGATACAAGAGGCACATATTTTGATTTGCTAGATTGCTATTATGCATCTTGTACCGTTTTGATTTAGGTAAAAAGTTTTATATCTTTAAAGTATCATATGTCACGATCCATGCAATTCAATGTAATATTTCATTCATGTAAATTGATGTAAAATTACATCTATATAAACCAATGTAACAATATCAAATCAGTTCATTACTAGCGATGTAACAACATTTAGCTAGAAAATTACAATTGCTGTTGTAATTAACAAATACATTAATTACATTCTTGCCCCAAAAAATATTTGATTTGTAATTAACAAATTTTTATTCCCTGTTTGGTGGGGATTACAATCAATTTTTAGCAGAATTTAAGAAAAATTGATGAAATGTATAGTTAAAAAGTTATAGGATCCATAAAATATGTGATTAAAATTAATTGTTGACTTTGAGTTAAATTAAAATCTAAATTTTATTTTTTATCAAATGGAGACTTAGTATCACCGGTCTTCTCCCAAATCCCGATAACAAAGAAGGGTACCATGCGATTTCTATAAAAACATTAAGCACCTATTTGCTATAGATTTTCAACAAAATTATAGCCGTTTAATGGGTCCCACCAAATCACATGTCCATTGTTATTTGTGCTCAACGGCTAGAATTATGCTGAAAATGGAGAAAAAAATCTGGAGAAAACGGGCGCTAAGAATAGCGGACAAAAAACCCATAATATAGCGTGAGCCCAACATCAATGTGTGACTGCAATTGAAATGTGCTTGCTCTCTAGAGGCCCAAACCAAGCACGAAGATGACAAAATGGGAATGACATTAAAGCCCCTGTTTAGTGGGAATTAAAATTAATTTTTTAGTAGATTTTGATAAAAAAAATTTAAAATATGTGATTAAAAGTTGCATGACCCATAAAATATGTGAATAATATTGATTATTTGACTTTGACTTAAATTAAAATTTGATTTCAATGAATACCAAACAAATACTAATTTTTTGCAAACACGATAATGATGTGTTTGTTAAAAAACGATTAGACGTCAAATAAATAAATTTAACATTTTATTTATTTTATTGCTAACTCATACCTAATAAAAATCTTATTTGTTGTTTTGTTCAGTTTAATATTTATTTTGTTTTTTATTTTTAAAATTTATCTAATTTTATTCAATATTAGATTTGTTCTTATCGAACGAAATCTAAGTCTAAAGCACTATGGCGTGTTTATTGTTTAAGTTACACGAATTAATGAAATAAAATGGCAAATCAAATTTATAGTAAAACATTATGGACTCCTAAATACTAAATATTCTTAGAGAAAATTAATAAGCCAAAAGTTACACGTTTCAAATTTATTTATTTTTTATTATTGAGTAATTAATTGCATGCATGGTCTTCAATATTTAGAGTCGATTGCAAATTGGTCCTCAAGATTTTCTTTATTATAATTTAGCTCATCAACCTTTTAATTTGTAAATCACCCTCGTGGACCGAAACTATGCAAAACCTTATTTTTTACAAATTAGAATATAAAAAAATTGTTGATCAAAATCAATCCCTTGTACCATCAACAAGTCTTGACTTTTAACTTCGAAATTCTTGCTGGTTTTGATCGTGTTATTGAATTCTTTCACATATTGTATCACAACTAAAATAACCATTAACCATTTAGCCAAACGAATGGATATTTTCAAACAACAATTTCGTAGAATTATTGATAAATTATTGATCCCATCAAAACCGTCCATATTCTTGACCAAATTACATTTTGAACGGTTCAACTTTAAAAATCGACATTATATATATCCTCCAACCCCAACTTTGCTAAAGTTTGAAAAGCAAATAAAACCACGACATTTCATGCTTAAAGCAAAGCCAAAAAGTGGTAGATATAAAAAAAAAAAAGTAAATATCTTGTCAAAATAATCGGCCCTAAAAAATCGGACTGACAATTGTAATCTCAACTTTAAATTTGATTAAAGTTTTATTAGTTAGGATCACAAGCTATCAAGAGGTCTAATCAAGGCCATGGGCATGTAACTTATTCTGCAATTCATCATTCCAGCAATGCATTTCAGACCTTTTGGGGTTGAACTTGCATCCCGTGTAAAATTTTATCCACTTATATTAGTGTAAATAAAACATATATAGGTACATGGCCTTCAGTTAAAGGTGCAAAAAAATAAGTAAACTTTTCTAGTCTGAAGATGGTGAGTAGAATTCGAAGGTCTGAAAACTACACTTTATTATACGTCGAGTGTAATTTCTCCGACTCCTTATCAAATTTGGACTCACTACTCGAAGGAGATTTTGTAAATTTATTATTGTATTCCAAGTTCAAGAAGTCAATTGCTTCATCTTACTTTTCATGAATATATCTACCGTTCCAAGTATATTCCCTTGTGCTCAATTAAAAAAGGTGGGGCTTCCTCTTTCACCTCACTTGCACTTGCTACCTTTAGTGCGGGCTGTGAACTAACATTTTATATTCAGTCACATATTGTTTAAATCATTTTCAGTTAGTCACTCTATACCCAAGCTTGGTCTATAGAGTAAACTTATTTATTTAAATTAAATCTTTAAGACGCTCTATCACATGCAGAATGTGAGGAGTTTTACATTAAAGTATTGGCATACACATAGTTAAATCGATGACGATGAGGCTTCAACTCAAAATATTTGTTTGCTCTTACGTTGTATTGTACTATTTCATTTAAAAATGTAAACTGCTAAATAAGAAACAAACTTATTTATTTAAATTATATATACATTGTGTACCCCTTTTTTTCATATTTGTGGTGACAAATTAGCTACGTTGGTGCATGGAGATGCGCCAACTAGGATACATATTTACAATTAATACAATGCCAAGAAAATGCATGCATTTTCTCACTTGAGATGTCGACGCTATTAACGTATTAAAAGGAAAAAAGTGTCAAGATCAAAGATTGTCGAATTGGATACTAATGCATGCATTTTCTCACTTGAGATGAGGATGTTATTAACGTGTTAAAAAAAAAAGTCAAGATCAAAGACTATCGAATTAGATACTAATGCATGCATTTTCTCACTTGAGAGATGAGAATGTTATTAACGTATTAAAAAAATGGGTCAAGATCAAAAACTATCAAATTAGATACCCCTTGTATACTTTTTTGTCTTGACATGATATAAAGTGTATAAGATTCAAAATGATGTAATTCCATTGTCATCGTGATTTTACATATTTTTAGTTCATGTGTTTATAATAAATATTGTTTAAATCTAGTCACTACATTCATTCTTTTTCATTGATTGTGCACTTTATTGAAGATGTGGAGCCCCCACACAGCTATTTTGGAATCATCAAATGTTTACGGAAATTATAATGGTACACGTGTGACTCTCTTCTGCGCAATCTGCTCTCTTACACGATACACATTACATTGTGCGTTCGAGGTTTATTCATTCATCAAGAAGCATAGAAATAGACGTGCAATTTCTTCTGTTTTTCTATTAATTAAAAATCTAAAACAAAATTTGTGTATTTAAAACACATAAATTGTCATAAATTATATTTTTGAAAAGTACAAAGCAGATTGATCTTATTGATGGTGCGCAATGCACAATCCTATCATTAAGGATCCAGGTGTTTGAACTCGAACTTCAATGCTTGTTGGAAACTTGATTTATTAAAATTTTGAGATTTGGACTTGAATCTTGAAGACTTAATTCCTTACTAAATAATAGTGAAAACAATAGTGTTCGGTCAGAATCCCTTTTTGATTCTGCACGTTGATTCCACTATTATTTGTAAGAACGCTATTGATTCTGAAATGGTAGTAAGTTAAATTTCGGTGGTATCCTAGACGTGAATGGTGTTCCGACTGCTCCGATCAGCAGTTGCTACCTGCAAAATGAGGTCGGGACTTTCTTACCCGTTGAACTTCCTGTGTGAGAATCAGTAATCGATTTTTAGGTGTAGGAAGATAATATAATGCGAATTTAAGCAGTTCGGGTTTCAGGAAAAAACTACCTTTCTCATCTTTGAGGTATTTATAAGCACATGTTGCTATGCGTTTGGCGATTGCTGGTACCATGTGTCCCACGTAACCCTCCTCACTTTCCCCACATTCTAGTAGAGTGACCTACACTCTTCAAGTGGTTGGCTGTACCCACGTTCGCTATTGGATGATTTACGTCCAACTTATTGCCATTTGTATGGTTAAGTGTATCATCGACCTCGTAGTGGTAAGCGTTTCCATGAGGGTAGACTTCTTTATGGTAGTAGGCAACCTATCATGGGGGTCGACGGCCTCGCAATGGAAGACATATGTGAACGTAGAGGGCTTATGGTGGTAGACGGCCTCATGATGGTAGGCGGCCCCATGTGGGTCGACATCCTCATGGTGGTAGGTGGCATATGTGAATATAGGCGGCCTCATGGTGGTAGGAGGCTCCATGAGGGTCGACATCCTCATGATTGTAAGCAGCATATGTGAACGTAGAGGACCTTGTGGTGGTAGGCGGCCTCATGGTGGTAGACAGCTCCATGGGTATCGATGTCCTCATGGTGGTAGGCGGTATATGTGAACGTAGAGAACCTATCATATGATGCTCTACGTGTGGTGCATATCAAGTAGCTCTTACCTCAATGGCCATCGTGGAGAATTATTAATGCCATCTTATATCAGATTCTACTGTAAGGGAATAATGGAATGGATTGATTCCACTGTTATCGGTAAGGGAATAATGTAATAATTTCTTACTAATAATGGTGGAATCAATGGTGTAGAATTATTCCATTATTTCTTAATGGCGCAAAATCAAAAAGGGTTTCTAACCAAACACTATTGATTTTACTATTATTAGTAAGGAATTAGTGCGGTGACTAAACACTATTGATTCCACTATTATAAGTAACTAATAATAGTGGAATCAATGGTGTTGACTTGAATATTTGAGATTTAGTTTGAATCTATTGAAATTTGAAGAAGATTTTAATTTTTTGGATTTGACTTGAATTTGCTTGAGGTTGAAGAAGATTTTCATCTTCTTGAAATTTTCCAAACACTTGAAATATTTTATTCTCTCATTCCTTCGAATTTTCCTTTAGAACTTGAGTGTTTTTTCCTGCAGTTCATTAAAGATTTTTCTTGGACTTTAAGTTCTATTTATAGAAAAAATTGTATCCACCCACTTTTAATTCAATTTATTTATATTTATTGGGCCTTGGTAGACTTTAGGATTTTAATAGACTAATTATTTAAAATTGACGTAGTCCATTCAATTGTTCCATTTATTTATTTTTAATTTATACACTAAAAATCAGTATTCTAAAATGTGCATTTAGGAGTCGACTTTAGGCACGATACACGGCAAAACGCCGAGTCAAGTGGCTTGGCGTCTTATTTAGCTATCAATAAATTGTTGTTGACCGCTAATGCGCGCTTATTATCTTTATTTTTTTGATTTTTTTTACAATTCTTTTAAATTAAAACTTAGATGTTGATTTATATTTGAAACTTATCTTTTTGTTGGAAACTTTTGAAAAAATGTATAAAGTTTCTGTTTTAGATATTTGATAGGTATTATTTTTAATTATTAAAAGATTTTTTGATTTATTAAAAAATTAAAATAATATTAAAATAAGAAAACCTTTTTTTACACTTTTTTACGTCTATGCCTCGCCTAAACTCGTCTAACTCATAGATTGGCATCCTCGCATCACCATGTATTACACTTTTTAGAACACTGGTAAAAACAAATTTAAAATTTAAAAATCTAACACATTACATTGTGTGATGAAGAGAGGTTTACTCATTCATCAAGAAAAAAAAAATTGAAAAATAGAAGACCTAAATAATTTGACCGAATACGAGGTGCGTTGTAAATTCTAACTCGTGTTGATTCCAAGGACAACTTAAAACACAGACATGACACCCCTATTCGAGAGCCATTACACCGTAATAAAACAAAGGGGACAAAGAACTTAAATCAAATTTGCCATCCATTGAGTTCTCAACGATTTCGTCACCTAAGTGCATGAAACCGAAACTGAAACTGCAGCTTCCAAAGTGGGATGTGCATTGACTTCCAAGGGAAGGCTGATGTATCATTTTGGTGCTTGCTTGAGTCGAGTTTTTTTTCTTTTTCTTTGATAATGCCAATTTGAGCACCTAAACTTCTTTTTCTAAAAAAATAGTTTGTTTAATAACAATTACAAGTTCAATGTGATAAATGTGTCGATACGTTATTTAACAATCAAACTTGAATTATTCTGTAATTAAACTTCGTCGAGATTAATTAAGATGGGCCCCACAAGGAAAATATATTGGATAAAGCTACTTTGCTATAAGGATTTGACAAAAAGCTTAACATAATTGCATGTGGAAGTAGATGATTGGATGATAAAGCTAATTATGTTTTAAACTATCTATTTATAGAATGTCACGTGACATTATATCGGGTTTATGTCAGCATTGATGTTTATGTAACATTATTGCGTTTTTTCTATCTAAAGTGTACGATATCGTAACAAATAATATAGTGGACATTTGAAACCAGATTATCGTTCTTATGAGTACTATACTTTATAACTTAATTGAATTTTTCTAACTTCTATTTGATGAAAGTAAACAAAGAATTATGCGTTGATGTGAAATTTTGATTTAAACTGTTGAAATTAATTAAAATGCACACAAAAATTGGTTGAGAATTCAAATTATAGATGAAAATTAGGGATGACCAATTTTTCCTATCGATCACCTTTAAATCTTAATTCAAGATGCAAGAGTGAAGAGTCTAATGTAGCGTTCGATAGAATTCTTCTATGGTATTCAACTTACCCCTCTCAAGTTCTCATTTAGCATGTTTAACTAATTCAATCTCATATTTCTATACAAATCAATCTTAATTAAACGAAATATTAGTTTTAAAAATTCATGTGACAATCACAATATTAAGTATATGTATCTCTACACGTTATACTAATAAATTGGATTTTACTATATGGTCTAAATCTTTTACGAAATCTCTAATTAATCTCTCAATTTGTAAAAGATTCACAAAATCATCAAATTAGTAATCAAGTAATTTAATGCATTAAATTCATAATAAAATCAACACATGTATGATAAAATAACACGAATCTTAAATAAAAGAATAAAAGATCCCAAGTAGATTACATCGTTCGCTCTAATATAATGTTTAACTACTCATAATATAGCGACGGAGCCAGAAAGATATGTTAGGGTAAGTTGAAATTTAATTTTTTTTCCAATGAACTAATAACATAAAAGATGCTCTATACCATACCAAATTTAATTTAAAATATTAAATTCATGACACTCATAATAATGTGGGTTAGAATATTTTTTGGACACTCATAACAAATTTTTAACAAATATATTTTTAACTANTTTTAACAAATATATTTTTAATTAATAAAATTAAATATATAGCATATTACTTATTTTGATAATAACATCCATTTTATGGCCGAAATAAATAAATTTTTAACTTACAAGTATAAATAAGTAATATATGAAAAATACATTAGAAAAAAATTAATTACTTTTAATGTTAGTCAAACATGTGACATTTCATACTATTTAAATAAGTCATTTATCTTTAATCAATATAAATTATTTGTTATATAATAAGCTAATTTGATTATAAGTGAACTCTTTAAACTTATATATTGTGAAATACAATATCTAATTTGGTAACAGGTTATTTGTGTATCACGAATATAAATAAAATAAATATGTAATTGTTGTAGAGTCTAAAATTAAATTTGAATAAGTGAACATTTGGCTTGGGTTAGGATTGAAGTTTGTAGGACTAAAAATTAATTTTTGGGCTAGACTAAATTTTTATTCTTTTTTATTTTCACCATAAATTTGGACTAAAATATCTATTTTTTTACAAGACAAATTGCTTTTTGGCTGGGGCAGCCCAGCCCAACCCCCCTCTCAATCCGCTTGTGTCATAATAAATGAAGAAAAACAAAACAAGAAATTCTTATTGAATACATTACCAGATTTTGAATAAAGATGTAGAAAAAGAAATAAATTTTTCACCAAGATCTTCTTCATCTTCCAATCAATGCTTCAAAACTTGAATTTTTTGATATTTTTCTCCTTTGAATTATGCTCTTCAATCTCTAGTTGTATCATTGTTTTCTCAATGTTCGGAACCAGCTAAAAGTGCCTCATTTCTTCCGTTTATACTTCCTTACACGTTCTCCCCAAATTTGGAGTTTTTTTGGCTTTTCGTGGTCCAAAACAGAATAACCCTAAAATTTGCGGCTCGGCGTCTAAGTGTTGCAATGTAGATCCAGGCAACGCTTGAGAGAGGAGCTGCATCTCTGTAAAAATTTTCTTCTCCTGGGTAAGCACAGCACCTAGGCACTGAGTTACTGTATTTTTTTCTCTTTTCCCGGCGCTTGTGCGCTCCCAGTATGGCGCTTAAGCGCTATTTTGTTACTTTTTTAAAAAAACAAATTTGGCTTGTTTGTACACTTCAACACCCTTTTGGTGCTTGCTTGATTCGAGTTTTTTTCTTTTTTTTTGATAATGCCAATTTCAGCACCTAAACTTCTTTTTCTAAAAAAATCGTTTGTTTAATAACAATTACAAGTTCAATGTGATAGATGTGTCGATACATTATCTAACAATCAAACTTGAATTATTCTGTAATTAAACGTCGTCTAGATTAATTAAGATGGGCCCACAAGGAAAAGATATTGGATAAAGCTACTTTGCTATAAGGATTTGACAAAAAACTTGATATAATTATATGTGGAAGTAGATGATTGGATGATAATGCTACTATTTATAGAATGTCACGTGATATTATATCAGGTTTATGTTAACATTGATGTTTATGTAACATTATTGCGTTTTTTTATCTCAAGTGTACGATATCGTAACAAATAATATAGTGGACATTTGAAACCAGATTATCGTTCTCACGAGTACTATACTTCATGACTTAATTGGATTTTTCTAACTTCTATTTGATGAAAGTAAACAAAGAATTATGCGTTGATGTGAAGTTTTGATTTAAACTGTTGAAATTAATTAAAATGCACACAAAGATTGGTTGAGAATTTAAATTATAGATGGAAATTAAGGATGAACAATTTTACATATTGATCACCTTTAACTCTTAATTCAAGATGTAAGAGTGAAAAGCCTAATGTACTGTTCGATCGAATTCTTTTACGGTATTCAACTTATCTCTTTCGAATTCTCATTGAACATATTTAACTAATTCAATCTCATATCTCTATAAAAATCTATTTTAATTAAACGAAATATTAGTTTTAAGAATTCATGTGATGATCACAATATTTAGTATATGTATCTCTACACGTTATACTAATATACCGAATTTTACTATATGATCTAAATCATTTACGAAATCTCTAACTCACCTCTCAATTCGTAAAAGATTCACAAAGTCATCAAATTAGTGATCAAGTAATTTAATGTATTAAATTCTTAACAAAATCAACACATGTATGATAAAATAACACAAATCTTGAATAAAAGAATAGAAGATTCCAAGTAGATTACATAGTTCGCTCTAATATAACGTTTAACTACTCATAATACAGCGGCGGAGCTAGAAAGATATGTTAGGGTAAGCTGAAATTTAATTTTTTTTCCAATGAACTGATACCATAAAAGATGCTCTATACCACACCAAATTTAATTTAACATGTTAAATTCATGGCACTCATAATAATGTGGATTAGATATATTTTTAACTAATAAAATTAAATATATAGCATATTACTTATTTTGATAATAACATCCATTTCATTATCGAAATAAATAAAATTTTAACTTACAAGTATCAATAAGTAATATATGAAAAATACATTAGAAAAAATTTAATTACTTTTAAGTTTAGTCAAACATGTGACATTTCATACTGTTTAAATAAGTCATTTATCTTTAATCAATAAAAATTATTTGTTATACAATAAACTAATTTGATTATAAGT
>CAIGRB010123366.1:0-10032 GCA_903798255.1 Fraxinus quadrangulata | reverse complement strand
CTAATTTGATTATAAGTGAACTCTTTAAACTTAGTTATATATATTTTTGTGTGAAATAAAATATCTAATTTGGTAACGAGTTATTTGTGCATCATGAATATGAATAAAATAAATATGTAAGTGTTATAAAGTTTTAAACTAAATTTGAATAATTGAATATTGGGCTTGGGTTAAGATTGAAATTTGTTGGACTAAAATTAATTTTTGGGCTAGACTAAATTTTTATTCTTTTTTATTTTCACCATAAATTTGGACTAAATTTTTTATTTTTTTACAAGACAAATTGCTTTTTGGCTGGGGCAACCCAACCCGGCCCCCATCTCAATCCGCTAGTGTCATAATAAATGAAGACGAAAAAACAAGAAATTCTTATTGGATACATCACTAGATTTTGAATAAAAATGTAGAAAAATAAATTAATTTTGCACCAAGATCTTCTTCATCTTTCAATCAATACTTCAAAACTTGAATTTTTTTGATATTTTTCTCTTTTGAATTGTGCTCTTAAATCTCTAGTTGCATCATTATTTTCTCAATGTTCGGAACCAGCTAAAAGTGCATCATTTCTTCTATTTATACTCTCCTACACGTTCTCGCCAAATTTGAAATTTTTTTGGCTTTTCGTGATCCAAAACAGCATAACCCTAAAATTTGTGGTGCAGCGTCTAAGTGTCGCAATGTAGATCTAGGCAACGCCTAAGAGAGGCGCTACATCTCCGTAAAAATTATCTTCTCCTGGGTAAGCAGAGCACCAAGGTACTGAGTTATTGTATTTTTTTCTCTTTTCGAGGCGCTTGGGCGCTCCGAGTATGGCGCTTAAGCGCTATTTTGTTACTTTTTTTCTTAACTTTGGTTTGGTTTGTTTGTACATTTCAACACCTTTTTTACACTATCTCACTATATATTTAAAACAACACTAGCAAATACATTAAAACGTACTATAATCAAAGATTTAGCTAGTAATTAAGTTAAATTTGTATAAACTCGTGAATAAAAATACACTCGTCAAACATGATTGAAAGATATTTGTCTATAGTAATAATGAAGCTTTAACGATGATGCGCGGCACAATTTTGAAGATTTGAGAGCTTTAGACCAACATTATATGGACTCCTAATCACCTAACGGGACTTTAGGCGGAGTCTATACCGGCTATAGTAAGGGCAGACCATGTGTATACAGGTATATTGCATACAATGGCGGAGTCATATGATATCAATCCAACAAAATTTTGAAATATATTTTCTTTACTCTTGTCCAAAATTAAGTTCTTATTTCTCTTCTCCTTTGAGCAATGTGCGCGACTTTCTCATTCCTTTATAATATGTTTAATAATTCCATCAAAATTAACTTCCACCACTGCTACCACAAATATTTAGTCAACAAACCACTTCTTTTCTCATCTCTTAATTTCAACCCAATATCGATATTACTTTGTTTCAAAAAATTTATAACTTATTTTTGACCTTATAATAAAAAGATGTCCCACTCCGTGTGATATACATATATAGAATGGGAGGTGTAAAAACACCTCCACCAAACCCAAACATTATGACTAGACAAACATACGCCGGATTTTCTCCACTATTATCATTCTCAAATGCTCGTCTCGTTACCTGATTGGTCGAATTTTTTTTTTTTTATTAAGTCTCTATTTGGTAAAAATTAAAATCAAGATTTTAATCTAAATCAAAGTTAATACTTAATTTTAACCACATATTACATTGAACCTACAACTTTTCAACCCATATTTTATTTAATTTTATCAAAATTTATTGAAAATCTGATTTGAATCCATTAAGGAGGCTAAACATTATGTCCATTGTCCACGTAATACTTCAATTCACGTGGGACATGTTCTTGTTCTCTTCTCTCTAGTCACCAGCAGGAACTCGTGAATGCCATGTGAAGTTTACCCCACAAGTTTCCACGTCATCCCGCCGCGAACGGTGCACCACCACCTTCCCTTAATAAAGCAAGAAATGATTGCATTTGCCTGTTTTGGGACCAAACAAGAAAGTTGCTTTGAGAGGTTTACAAAAGTTTGTACCTTAGCTATCCACTATCGAGGAGGGTTACCAACTTATTGTTGCAGCGGCAAGATAATTTATGTTTCAACCTTGTATAACTAAACAAAACAGCAGAAAGATCTCAAAATTCATTAGATCAACGTGTGCATGGCATGAGAACCCATTATTTTTGTCGGTAAAAGTGGCCGAGCAAGAGGTAGAACTTCTAATTTAAGTGGACATTTATAAATTCAATTCGATTAAAAATAATTATCCTTGTAGTATAACGAGATTCATCTAAATGAAGAAAAGTTGATAGAAGAGTCAATAGTATAATATTGATCGTCCGCAGATAATAAAAAATCTAAGATCTACTCAATTGAGGTGTGGATCATTATAACTGACATGTCCAACAACCAGATTGTATAGATAAATTGACAAAGTAAACATGATGTTATGGTACCCAACTAAGACAAAACCCTAATCATGGTCTAAGGAAAGACGAAGTTGGCATTGACTCGTTTAAGATTTGCCACAAGGCACACTCCATTAATGTCATGATGTAGATTTTGCATGTGACACATCCTCTAAATATGGAGAAACAAGACGCCCCTCACTTCGTAGATTATGATCGACTATCCAAGCAATTGGCACATCTCGAAACGTCTGTCCAACCATAAATAACATCAGCTTTATACATTAAATACATCATCATTAAATAAATTTTAACCACACATTTTATGAGACATACAACTTTTCAACTACATATTTCATCAACTTTATCAAAATCTACTAAAAATCTGATTTTAATCTCTATCAAACAGAGCTTAGTCTTCTTTTTACAAATTTATGAAGAGGAATAGCAGCGAGGTTCTATAAAATATATGTATAATAAATGAGTAGTAAATAAATATAAATATGCATTTTTTAAAAAAAAATCTAAAATATGTTACTTTATACAACGAGTTGATTGGTCGTGTCCAATCAACACAACCTTAAATCAGCATGATAAACCTCTCTATTTTCATCTTTTAATCACTTCACAAATTCAATTTCAAATCACTTGGTTTACGAAAATAATATTTTTATGTTTTAATTAAGTAAAGTAAAGGGCATTGGGCCCTACACCGACCCCACGAAATGATACCAGAATCGTTAAAGGCCACATCAGAGTGTACGGACATGGGGCCTTTTCAGGTGGCTTTCAGCTTTGGTCCATTTGGAGTTCAAATCTTTCTTCGTGCACCGGCACCACCTGATAAAATACCCTCCATCCACCTATTTCCAAAGTTACTCCTATTATTATTTTATTATATATTGCTTAAAAAATAATGTTTTGTCATTTTTAAATGGTTAATTTGGTTACACGCGTCTTTTCTACGTAAACATAATTAGAAACTTTGATACGCAACTTATAATTACTTTTTAGACAAGTTTCTTATCAAATATGTCTAGTGCAAGGTGAAATTGATTTTAAAATAATTAAATTGACGTGATGACAAAGATTACAATAAAAGTCACCACGTTATACTAGTTAAAATCGAGATAAATATCATGTCTTAATCTAGAGCCTAGATGAGACTAAACCCTTTTTTCACAATCATTATTTGAGAAAAACAATAGTTGTAATAGTGATTTTTAGGAGAATACGTAGTTAAAGTAGGAAATTTTTTTGATTTTACATACAGAATATTTTTTTGTACGAATATATTGTTGAAAATGAGTATAAAAAAAATTCAAATAATGATTGTAAACAAGGGCTAAATGATTAGGCTTCATTTTTGATGTGCAGCATAGACTAAGAATGCCTCAATTTCGATTATAATACGCCATTATGCTCAAAGTCGAATCAAATAGCTTAGTCTAACCGAAAATATAAACCAAAACGATACTAAGGCACATTCAAAGAAAAACACTACACCATCGAAGATGGTTTAGCTCGAGCATTCGCATCCTCAATGCTCTTGATATTAAAACGCTCCACAGACACTGAAATTTATGAACAAGATGGAAATTTAATAATTTATTTTGAACTCGTTTGTACGTTTAAAAATTTTTGGAACTATGATTGCAATTAATTCTTTCTTTTTTCTTTTTATTTTATTTAAATAGAATAATATATTCATCACTTTCACAGTTTTTAATTGAAGAAATAGATGAAAATGACATTTGTACAGTAAAAGATGGAAATAATTGTGAAAATGTCAAAAAATAAACAGTAAGGACGTTTTCCACAATAATAAGAAACGATAAAGACATTATGTGCTATTTAACCTAACGATTAAATATTATTTTAAACAACTAAATATTATACTTAATAATATACCATTGTTAAAATAAATTAAAATATAACTATATTGGCATCTATAACACTACCGAAAATAGTCATATGAAAAACCCAAATGTTAATCAATAGTAATTTATGTTATTAGTGTTTTGGCTTCTTTTGATGAACAGTCATTTACTTATCTCTGAATTAAGAAATGACATTAGATTAGAGCGAACCAATTTTCAAACTATTTTAAAGTATATTTGATTGATGATGTTAACTTTTGAAGTGAGCTGGCGGCAAAGGGCCACACCAATTATAACCGAAAGGTTCATGATAAGCCCAAGAGGGTGCACCCACCATAGGACTGCCACAAGAAAATTATGGGAAATAAAATTAACTCCTGGACTTACTATATTATCCCATTAAAATATAATAAATACCTCAACAATCTCGAATTACATTAAGCCCCCGTTTGAAACCCATTTTGGATTAAAAATTTTTTTGAAATAGTGATTGATGGAAGATTGTGTGATTAAAAAATAAGAAGAATTTTTGAATTTATGTGTAATATTATTTTATTGATATAATGTGTGGTTGAAGTGAAGAAAGAGGAAAAAAATGAAAAATAGAATAAAAAAAAATTGGTGTCAAACAGGGACTAAACTTCTGTAATAAAATATTTTGCACATAAATTTAAAATTTTTTATTTTAATTTTTATCATATATTCTCCAAAAAATCACTATTTCTAAACTCATTTTCATAAAAAAAAAAAAAAAATACTCATAACATGGAAGTGGGCTTAATTTTTATGTGTATATAAATCACACATATATACATGTACATATATACATATATGTGCGGAGTGTGAGTTCCTTACCTTTTGGTCCTTCATCTATCTCTCACACACGGAGAACAGAATTCACGGCCGGAAGGTTAGACCTCTGGCGGCGGCGAGTTCTTGTTCCTTTCACTAGTTTAAGTTGAATTTATATTGCCTATATTATTTGTTCTTTTTGGATCATTTATAGGTATATTCTTGATAATTTGGCAGTACCTCTATAAGAATATCAATCCCTTATTTTTAAAAAAATATAATTGAATCTTTTTTTATCTTTTTTGGAAGTGGATTCATTTAGCCGATCCCTTAACAAGAGATAAGATCAGGATGATGGAATCTTGATTTTTTATACATAAAATCAAGAAAATTCAAGTTGATTTTTTTTTTTTTTTACTGTTATTTTTTCGTTGTCTGTATTGATTTGTTCTCTTCTGTTCCATGAAAATGAGTTTCGATACAGGAGATTCTCGTTTGGTTTCACACAGCATCACGTCATTGCTTTACATTTTAGCCATTGATAGAAGGCCACATCAGGCTGATGCTCGTGAAATTGTTGATTTGTTTATTCCAAGAAATACATAAATTTCAGTCTTGAATTCAACTCCACACACACACACAGAGACACACTCAAATTTTTACCTTCGTCTATACCATTTTAAAGATTCAAGATTGATTAGAAGGTTTCATCCTGCAGATCTTGGTGATTTATTCTTTGGATCTACGTTTATACAGTTGTTTTTTGCTGGTGCAGCACCATCAAGATTCACATGCAAAGGCAAGGTGGTTAGCTGATATATATACTCTCTCTTTAAGTTTGTTCCTTTTTCGGCCAAACCCTTTGGTGATGAGAATCTTGATGATGCTGCATCGGCAATAAACTACTAGCCAAGTTAGGGAAATGTCCAGTCACCACCGTGTCTAGGCAAAACTAGACTACTTCTAAATCACATGTCGCTGGTGAAAGGTCTTCCTCGGGATTTGTAATCCCATTCAACGCCTCTTCTTACAAAACAATTTTAAGGGTGAGTTCTAGTCTACTTCGCTTGTGAAAGCCTGCCTCATATATTTGTAATCACATTCAACACCTCGTTTTACAAGAAGACGATTTTGATGGTGAGTTCTAGTCGAAGTGCTTGCAACAAAGTCACAGTTCCCGGTTGTTTGAAATGATTCTGTTAGGTGGGATTTTGTGGAAATACTTAAAACTATTTATATCGTGGGTTTATTTGTTTTCTGCCAGCTCTTTCAAGACCGACAGATGACTACTGAGGGACTGCACTCTGCTGATAAACTGCATAGATCTGTGATTACTCTTCTGTTCAGATAAACTGGAAAAGTATGGTGGAATATATACATATATAATTACTATACACAAAAAAAATGATGTGTTACATATGAGCAGTAAAAAAATATTGAGATTTACATAATGGGTATTTTAGTTTAATTTTTTTCATTTTTCTTTGTTTTATACAACTTTAATACTCATCATTGGAAACTTTTAATTACAAGATTTTGCTTATCTTATATCTGTTTTTTCAGCACAAATTTCAAGATCACTTTGGCTGGAGGTAAAGGAAATTTTCAGTGTCAGAAGTGGAGAAGAAGAGGTGAGAAAATAAGCTATTAATTTATTAAAAGTTCTAGTTGTTCATAGGAAGCTCCCCAAAGGAATTTGCAGTGTTAGAAGTGGAGAAATAGAGGAGAGAAAATAAGCTATTAGTTTATTAAAAGTTCTCATGGTTCATAGGATATGATTATAATTGAAAAAAAGTGTTTGATTCTATGTTTCCTTGTCTTTTTTAGAGAAGATTCAAATATATAAATATGGGATTGGCATTCTTCTACGTGATTTTTTGTTTATTTAATGTAGTTCTTTGAAAATTGAAAATGCTGTTGGAGGTTTGAGTGCAAATCAATGTAGAAACTCGAGAGCGTGTTTGGTATGTTGATCTGAACAAGATTAATTAGGGTTAAGAAATGAAAAAGAGTTTAAAATCTTGTCTATGTCTAATACTATGGAGCGCCAGTCGACTTATATTCACTGCTTAGAAACACCTTGCAACTTGGACCCTTGACATGTACTCTTCTTCGAAGCAATGCTGAGTGCACCAATTTCTCAACTTTCAATAGTTAGACTATGTTGGCAAGTTAAAATCTTGTTCTTTATAATGTTTAATTCAATCGAGGAATGTGTACCCAAACACGAATATTAGCTTCCCAACATTTTCCTCATTTTGGGTTTTATCATTTATTACATTGACAACCCACCCACACACAGACCTACATCTGTATTTCCGAGCACTTCTGTTGCAAGCTGAATGGAATTGTTCACATTTTGGATGACTAAAGGACCATAAATAAAGCCAATAGTATTAACCTAGCGTGTTGCTTTTGACCAATGAAATAAAAAAGATTAATATCAGAAAACTTCCCTAAAAACATTTCTATTTGCTATATACCTCATATCTATTGAAAATCTCCATATATTGTGCGAAAAATCCCTTTATCATCAAATTTGCCGTTAAAAATAGTAAAAATGTGAAAATTAAAAAGTAATAATTTCAATTTTAGTATTCAAATTTTTTATTCTTTTACAAATTATACCCTTTTTTTTATGTATGACTCGCAATCTCAAACGTTTAAAATTTTATTTTTCACCCCACCCCACTTCATCTTCTGTCCCAAAACTTTATCATTTTATTTAATCCCTTTCAAAATCTTCCTAAATCCCTCACTCCAAATTCATCATTTCTTCTTCTCATTCCAAATAGGGATCTTTGGGGTGAGGATTTATGAGCTAAGAAAAGTACTTTTGACTACCAATTTGAAGTTTCTTACAAAGATATTATTTAGCCTAAGTGTTTTTTTTTTTTTTACTTGTATGTAAGAGATAGAAATAGTTATAATGTATTTCTTTTTGTGTCTTTCTTTTCAATTCATTCTACAGGCGCTTATTTAAAGTTTAATCTAGAAATCAATTGGTGATAGTCAATATTCTTTCAATCTCACTACTTTCAGGTATGCGTTCATCTATGTATGTGTTCTAAATTTATTTTAATTTCAATAGAAAATAGTTAAATTGCACTTATTTGAGCGCATATGAATATTGTCTCTTCTAAATTCTGTATATGCGTGCATTGATTATGATTTTTCATTGTTAACGAGAAGGGGTGGGAAGTTTTAAATGTTTGAGATTGTGAGTGGTACATAAAAAAAATTGGGTATAATTTGTAAAAAAATAAAAAGTTTGGATACTAAAATTGTAATTATTACTTTTAATTTTGAGATTTTTATCGTTTTTAACAGAAAATCTAATGATATGAGAGTTTTTCGCACAAAATGTATTAAACAAGGAGTTTTCTGCGATTTCCAATAGATATGGTGGTATATCGTAAATGGAAACGTTTTTAGACGGTTTTTTTGTTTGTTATACCTTTTTTTTCCCTTTAAATTTTGGCTATGAAGGAGTTAAATCTTTTACAGTTCCCTTTAAATAGATGTCTATCATTTTATAGCATAATTACTTACGTTTTCAACGTATATCTTTCCTTTAATCTTGTCTAATGTATGCCAAACGGCATACATTACATTCACACAGTGTTTCCTATAAAACTCCCATGAAGTTAGCTGTGATGCTTCTCTTTCTTTGGTCATTTCAAGCCACAACTGCTAGCCCTAAGCTAGAGAGCTTTGCTAGACCTGAAATCTGGTTTCTGGAATCATTTATGCATCATTAGTAGTCGAAAGAAGTACCCATAGACTGACTATAGGTGGATGGCCGAGGAAACTCCAACACTAAAGTCAAATTGAAGTCTCTTGGGCAAGAAAGTTAAGGCTCGAATACAAATGTATGCGTAGCTTAAGTGTGACGACTGTCGGTTAGACAACGTAGTTTTCGTAGGTTTGGTGTTAGGCACGAACAAGTGTTGGTTGTACGAGCTTGGAGGAGTCACTATTCTAAAGATTTGGGAATTGATTTTGAGCGGGCTAAGTGTAATGGCTGAATATATTGAACCCTTAATTGGCTTTGATAGGACTTCACATCGGCAAGACTTTGACCTGAAGTTTGACTTTTCTTAATGCCATGTCACCTTCCATAAATTCACTTATGCCACGTGGTTGTCTTGCGTAACGGAGTTTTTGACAATTTAGGTCGAAATCTCTATGAAATTGGACTCTTGCTCAATGTTCCACAAAGAACATTTTATGGGTTCTTGACTTGCCAACCAGATGAAAAGCACACATCTTCCATCGGACAGAACTTGGTCTATCCTTTGCTGCATTTAGTTACAAAATAATTCACGAGCAATGAAAATTTTAAACACATATTTTATTACTATCATACGCAAGCCATTTCATGTAAATACTGATTTGATTTTGAACATATTATGTCGCTATAATGATATTCATTCTATATTTTTGTATATGCAGAAGTTAATCATTAAACTTTAGTAGTGCTTGTAATTTTTCATATAGCCATTTTGCATATCGACCCAAGCAATGTGTACTTGATGTGTTTATTCATAATCGCGTTGAGGATTAAAGTCTTCTTTAATTTCTCGATATAAAAATTCATTAATTTGGAGTTTCCACATTTGCTAAAGTTGCTCAATCTAAGTGAAATGGCAAAGATGTGTCTTATTTTTTTAAAAAGATCTAGCTAAAAAAGAATTATTTACAAGTATAATACCATATATTTTTTGAGACCATTACATTAATTAATGGTGATGTTTGGTGATCTCTTCTTGTTGGCAAATAATACTTAAGCCACCTAAAATTATCATGTTAATTTTGTTGCTATTTTGATTATACAATTTGTATCGTTTTTATAGTAATTAATACTCTAATGACCTTTTGTTTTTAATTCAAACCACTCCATAGACCATATTTATTATATTGAAAGAGAAAATAC
>CAIGRB010123350.1:16662-32318 GCA_903798255.1 Fraxinus quadrangulata | reverse complement strand
TTCCGTATTGTTGAATTATTATACTTATGAAAGTTAAAGATATGATATGATATGATATGATATGTATGATATGGTCATTTGATACCAAAGATATAATATGTATTGAGCTTTTATCGGTCCCTAAGGATATGATGACGATATGATATTTTTGACGCATGATTTAAATATTTTTATTTTGGATTGCACCATTATTTTCGTGTTCTATTGAGTATTCCCATTTATTCATCTATTTCCCCCACTCCTCAGAGGTTAGAACGAATTGTTAGTCTGGCAGACGAAAAGGTGTTGTCATGATGTCAGGATTTTTTGGACTCAATAAAGTAAATTTGAAATAACGTGACTGAAATTTTATTCATAGTAGTAATTTTAATTTCATGATTATATGTATCTATTCATTTGTTCAGAATTTTGGAACCTATGTTACTTGGTTATGTTTTTCCGTTCATGGCATATATTTTTTTTATTGGGCTATGACTTTGGTTATTATTGAACTGCTTCCAGCATGATATTGTCACCCAAATATTAATGCTTCAAATTATAAATCAAATATGAATTGCATGTCCCTTGGACCAATTAATTAATTTTGCTCGGTACATAATATGATTTATGATTTATTTGAGGAAGACATTGATGAAAATTCATTTTGCATTAATTATAGTTTTCATCAAATAAGTAGACGGCTGGTGTCTTTCCTTATAAAATAAAGAATCTAAAATTTGCACAACCTTGGATAAACCACTAATAGATAACTTTATACAAAACTGATTTTACATTCCTAATTTTTTATTATTATTTTTTTTTTTTTGAGGAAATTTTTTTGGCAGCGACTTGAATATAAAAAAATTTGGGCCATTACGCTAATTACCCTATATTATATTGACATTTCATATTCATTTCAAAATTTCTACCTTTTTATTCTCATCATTGGGTACCACTAACAACATGATGATCCACCAGAAATGTGATTTCATTTGAAATCATAGAAAATGATATTTTCTAAATGGTAGTAAGAAGTATTATAAGATAATGGTTGTGGAATTCTAGAGGAAATTCGATATTAGATTCTAACGAGTTAGACGAAAATAAATAAATAAATGAGGAACACAAAGTAATACACTTACTCGTTTCCCTTTCATTTTATTTTATTATTGGTAATTATATTCATATCATAATTTTTTTTATTGCATTATATTTTTAATTACACTTAAAGTCCACTATTTTTAGTCATTATAACATTTAGGATTTTAATTTTTTTCTCATCGAATTCTCACCTTGAACTTCAATATGTTCACACATCTCATCTTCAACTATGATTTTGTCAAAATATATGTTGCGTACTTTGAAAGATAGAAAATAACTTCTCGTTCATATTTGTTGTTTTTAATAAAATGAGAAATTCAGTCATTTTACATCCTCTCAGCATACTTATTGGATGAAAAATCGTTAACATGTACGAGATTTGCTTAATGGTATGTAATAAGTTAATGACTTAGAGATACAGGTTGTGTTCAAATTCTGCAGTTGTAACAGAAATGCGTAAAGGGTAAGATAGGTACAAGTTTTTTCAAAGATGACAATACGTATGATATAACGATTTAGACATAAAGGTTCGGGTCGTTAGGTAATGAGTCAGGTTAAGACTGGATTATACATTCAACGTTTGATGAATAATGTGAAAGTTTTTAGTGAATACGAATACAAATGAATACAGATGAAGGATTATCCATTCAGCATTTGATGAATAATGTGACAGTTTTTAGTAAATATGAAATACAAATAAATTTATTTAACCAGAGCATCCTAAGAGATTTTCTATTATTAAAAAATATATTTTGCACTTTAGAAAGTATTTATAAATTTAGAGAGCAAAGATTTTAAAATACTCCAACAACCTTTTTATCTTTAATACTTAATTCTACTACTCCCATTATGTATTTATAATTTTTTTTCCCATATTTTATTTTCACCAACACTACCAATTATTATATTATTTTCTTCCATTTTATTTGTATATTTGTATACACTATTTTATTGGGTCAATTGAAATAATTTGAAAGCAATTAATTATAGAGAGCGAATTTTGCTCTCCAAACTCTATATTTTAAAAAGTTAAATTGAAGATTCTTTAAAAGGCATAATTTTACGGGTTGATTCTTTAAAATAGAGATTATTTCACTTTTAAAGAGTTTATTGGGGATGCTATACTAAACTTACTTATAGATAAAGAAATCATTTAAGAAAAATTGCATATAAGTAAATAAGAAAGTTTTAAAATAAGCCCCCTATTTGACAACCATTTTTCGAAGAAAATGAGTTTTTGAACAGTAATTTTTTGGAGAACATATGGTTAAAAAAATAGAAAAGAATTTTGGATTTATATAAAGAATATTTTATTTTGAGAATGTGTGGTTGAAAATAAATATGAGTTAAAAAGAGTTTTGAAAGAATTGTTACCAAATAGGGGTTAAATAACTATTTTTTACTGATCAAAATAAAAAAAATATACTTATTTTGAAAGTAATATAAGAGTTACTTGAAAAACATCAACTTTTTTAGTTTAAAGGTAATAAAAATGAAGTTATTAACAACAAAAAGCATATTTATCAATATGTAAGTTATTCAAACATATTTATAGATAAAAAATATATTTATGAATATGTAAATAAGTATATTCACTAAAAGTGAATAAGTACATCCATTTTTCTATTTCAGTGACCGTTTGTGAAAGTGCATGAAATTTCAGTAATCGTTTTTATAAGTTTTAAACTTTAGTGATCATTTTGTAATGTTAAAATAAGTTCAGTGACCGTTTGTGAAATTAACTCTTCCTTCATATAATACATTTTTACCTTCTCTTACAACTCTTTTCTAATTTTTCTATCTAAACAAGAACATGAAGACGGTAATTTCCATCGGACTGGCGACGAGGAAGAAGAAGATGAACCACGAAAAAGATCTGTCGCAGTAGCCCCAGTTTCCTTGAAGCAGCCCTAACCCTTTCCCCACCCTTTTTCTGCATCTTGTTCTGTTTTTTCTTCAATTACGACAACCCAATTAAGAAAATCCAATTATTTCACTTTGAAGCCTGTTTTTTTCCATTTACTGTTCATATATGGCACTTTCTTTCCTGTATATTTTCTAATTCAGGTTCAAAGTGATCATTTTGAAGATATTTTTGCACCCGAGCTGGATAAATATGGCTATGAAGCCTTGTTTAAAAGGAAAACATCAGAGGTTGGTTAAATCATCTATTGAGTTGGCCTAAAATATTTCTGTTATTTATAATGCTATTGTTTTGTGCAGGTTTTCAGTAGAAATATTTATTGCTCAGAATAAACTGCCCTAAATCGATTGGTGAAGGTGGGTTTTTTTGTGATTATTTATATTTTATTATTTTCTTGACTTAATTAATTCTGTACATTTTGATCAAATTTTCTTCATTCTGTATTTTCATACATTCTTCGTGTGCTTGTAGATCGGTGTAGTAATCCAGATATCTTCAATCGCCACAAACAATTTTGTGGTGTTTGATTTTTGTTTTAAAGGAAGCTCTTCATGTTATTTTTTTTGTAATTTTGAGTAGAGATATCTAAAATTCAAAATAGAGAAGCTAAAATAAATGTTCAGATTTTTCTCGGATTCTGTTTTCCAAACGTTAATGGTTTCTTCTCAAATTGAGACAGCATGAGGGACTCTGGTGCTCTCATTCTGGCCTCCCTCATGCGTCAGACTTATCCAGTGAGGCCAAATGGGTAACGAAAAAATGAAAACCCACTTTTTTATATCTTGTTCTAAGGAATGGAACAAATAGGCATAGTACTGCTAAGTATACAGCGGAGATGTATTTAGATACTTTCGTTGACCTTTTTGGATGTCTTAATTGATTAGGAAGGTTGTAGAGATCATACATATCTCAATTGCTATGAGAATTTTATCAATCCTACTGAGAAGATCAAATTTATTGAGAAGGAAAATAAATATTTGAATATAATTAGTCCCAATAAATCATTTGTTCTTTCTACTTCACTATCCCAACACTTTCCCACCTGAATCTCCCATCAGGTACTTCATAAAATAGTCCGACTATTTTGTTTTAACTAATTTGTACTTCAATTCTTGATGGGTTGGCAGTTGTTACTATGATGGGATTCTTATGTGAACAGATTTTTATAAGAGTTGTAAAGATTAAAGATCTAAATTAGCTTGAGCTAATCGTTTTGTTAGGGGATACAATTACATGTTTTTGTGGCATTTGATGATTTCTATATTACGATTCTGTATCTTTTGTTAATTGGTTTGAAGTCTGCATTTAGTTAAAGAGGGTTTATTGAACTTTTAATAACTATCATTTGATACACTTCGCTTTTATGCTGCTTTTTTTTTTCCCTTTCTCTGTTGGCTTTTACTAGAGTTTCGATCGCTTTATGCTTTTTTCTGATTGTTTACTTAAGGATGGAAACTTTTGCTCGCAACAACAGGTGATTGCCCACATATATTCCCATCTCCACCCCAGCAAACATGTCATCCACCAAGTATAGTTTATATCTATACCACGAAGGATGGAGAAATCTAAATGACCCTAGAGCATAATTTTTGCGTTATACAGCCTACTATGGTCATTTAGATTGCCTACAATTCATCCTTTCTGCTGCTCATTGTACTCCGGTTGCACAATCTTGGTGACTATTTCTTCCCTATGTCATCTTATACTAACAATGAGCTAATTATTGTGCTCAAATGGGAGGTTACGGGGTTTTTGAGATTTGTTAGTATAAGAGATGGAAGTGGTGCAACTTCACTGCATTTGGCAGTTTGTCAAAGACGATGAGATTGTGTTCATGTTCCATTGAGTAATGGGGCTTTTGTTTGTGCTTCTATTGGTGGGTATAGGTATACCTTTAGTCAAGTTCTTTTAGCATTTTCCTTGTATTTATCAGTTATAATGACAGACAATAGTTGCAACTACATAAGGAGTACACCTCTTCCTGAAGTTGTTTTGGATGTGAAATTAATAGAAACAATCATAACAAACTTGACTTTTGATCTGGAAGGCATATAATTCTGTTTAACATGATCCTCTTGCAAAGGCAGTAGCAGCAGTTAGGTTTACCACGAGATAAGTATCGTGATGAATAATTTCCCTGACTTCATTTATTCACCCGTGTCTGCACACTAGACTTTCACCTTAATCTTATAGAAAAAATCTCATAGTAAAGGCAAAGTCGCTGTTATTGTGTTGTAATGATCACCGGGGGCGCGAGTCATTGTGTTTATGATTATATAAGGTGCAAATGCAATTAAATTCATCAAGGTTTTACTTTATTTCCATGTCCAGTAATACTTGTTCATTTGTTTATCGACTTTGTAACTTCATTTAGACTAGCATTTTTTTTTTCCTTTTTACTCAAAATTCATTATAGATTTGAAAGGCTCGGAGAATCACAGGACACATCACCAACCTTAATGCAAGTGATTCATCATTGTAAAATCTAATTAACTTTTTCCATTAGCCATCACATTGCCAAATCAATACAATAACAATTAGAGTCTAATTGAAAAAAATGACGGAGGAGGTGGCGGTATCCGAGGTGGAGGGGGTGACCCTGATGACGAAGGAGATGATGAGCCTCAGGGCGAAGGGGGTGGCGGATGAGGAGAAGATGCCAGTCGTTACAGAGGATAAGAAACGTGTTGTTGACCGTCGGAGTAGGCGGTCAGCAAGAGGTCGAGATTGTCATCACAGTATGTCGTTTCTCCCTTCACGGCTGAGGCGAAGAGGAGGACGTTCATCGACGGGACGTGCCCCATCTCTTTTGGAAGTGGAAAGTATTCGAGACAAAGTGGAGAAGAATTATGTTCAGGTAAGTATTTTATAATTTTAGTGAAACACGCTAACTTATCTATACTTCTTTAAATAGTTTTTTTGTTTCTTTTTTCAAAGATAGTCACACGATAGCTTAAAGGACAATTCTGGACGCCTATAAGTGGTTGGCTCGCCAACGATGTAAGTGTAGTATCACATCAACTTGGCTATGGACTTGTTGCGTGATCAGGCTAAAAATATATCTGAAATCATTTGACATTCTTGATCGAGTCATATTGAGCATCGAGTTCCTACGTGTTGTTAACATTGAGTATCAGTCGCTCCAACTTATGGGTAATCAGTACACGGTGCCCAAATATATGCTCGAGTGGGTCATAGGGATGTGCCTAAGTGTTAGGAAAAAATCATGGGAGGGACAAACGCATATGTACATTCTATTGATCGCGAATCATTATTGTTTTATTGTAGAGGTCGTCTTTGCTTATTCCACTACACGTGTGTGACTCCGATCATTCATGTCTGACATAGTGTCACTCGAGCTTTACCTGGAGCCGGTGGCTGTGATTGTTCTTTTGATAGGTAGACTAATGGGGATGATTGTGCAGGATCGACTAAACATCTTGCGAAATACGACGATAGCGAGACATTCAAAATCGTAAGTATTTATAACTTTTTTAATTGAAATTTTAGTTTTTAATTACACGGTACGTACATTATTATTTATTTGCAAGGGTAATTGTGGCATGTTCGTAATAAAGTATATCGGATTTTTGAGTATACCACATAAGTTGATGGAATCAACCAATCTTGGATACAAAGTTGGAGGAATAAGTTAGCATGTGATTTATATGAATTCAATTGTGATTCGTAAATATTGAATTTTTTTAAAATTTATTTATTTGAGAAATAATTGCAAATATTGTAAGAAAAATGTAAATGTTGTATATTTAGTTGTTTATTTAATTGTGAAATAATTGTAAATATGGTAAAAAAAATGTAAATATTGTTCAGTTATCATCAATATCATTACATATCTATCTAATTTAGGAGAATCTGATTTGTACAAAATTGGCAAGTAAGCCTTGTTATTATGTTTCGTCGCACCTACGCGGTCGAAAAAATTCTTCTGTATATGGTATTCTAGACGTATGAAGGTGTTTATGACTACGCGATTTAACTTCAGGTGAAAACAAACTATTAAGTGAGAAAATATGTTCAAGAACTTCCCACTCTACTTCATTCGATGGAGGAAATATTATTTCAGCATATGTTGCTTTTCAATAATCAATAGTGTAAAAATGAGATCATATTAGACATGTCAAATTACATGCACATTTCACGGAGAAGCATAAGTCATCCAATGATTATACATTCAAGTTTCTTGCAATTTCTGCAATATTGAAGAGTTTATCCTCTTGAGTTGGGGCTAGTACACTCGTGCAATTTTGTGATTTAGCATGTCAATTGTGAAATCACTGTTACAGTTTGTTACGAATGTTTTCAATCATTGTGAGGATAACTTTCGATCATTCTTGAATAATACATTGAGAGACTCCGTATTGTTTGAAGTCATCATGTTGTATCGACGTCTCGGAAAATGTGATCGTGCCCTATGTTTAATCCTCATTTTTGTTAGATACCCCTATGTCGGGGAATAATTTACTTCATATTTCCCCATGAACTTATTACACTCTTCAACACTAAGTTTCGGCCGCTCTCCCATTTCACTAACAGTGAAACAATGTTGTTGCACCGATATTTAGTCTTGATGTTGCCTTGTATATGGTATATGCAATACTCATGATGTGTCTCGAAAAAAATTTCAGCGATACCATTTATTATAGACGCTCGATCAGTTACAAAGACTGTACTCGACTTCCCCGATTACTTCCCTCAGCTTTGTGAAGAATCGACGCATCAACAGATCATTCTTGATATCGACTATGCCGAATGTAAGAGGGTAAATTTCGATGCTAGTATCTTGACATGTAGGAATAATTAACTTGCCTTCGTATCTAGCTTTCAGAATTGTACCATTAACTAAAATTGGGGTCTCATCGGATTTTGAAATCCCCGAATGCATTGTCCAAAAGTCATGAAGAAAAAACTTAAAGCAATTCTCGCCCTCCGTTTCAATAATAAATGTCGAGTCAGGATTAGTCGTTTCCATGTTATGGCAATACCTAGCCAATTTAGCATAACTCTTCTCGGTCGAGCTCATTAAATCCTCTAACGCGCGTTCTTTTGCCTTCCAAGCCTTCTGGTAGCTCATGACCACTCTACATTCTCGACATACGTTAATGAGTTCGAAAGTCTGTAGATCGTCTGTGGTTATCATATTTGTGCATTATCTGTCGACTAATAAACCATGTTTGGGCTTGCCTGTAATCATTTCGACGAATTCTTACTTCGCAAGTATGTTCTTGTGTATACTTACGAACTACAAATAACTCATTCGTATCCATCTTTATTACTCGTAAACTTCAATGACAACTATAGTCGACGCAAACAGTCGTCAGTAATAACTTGTTTGATTTCTTTACTTTGAACTTAATGTTGTATTTCAGTGCAATTTGGTGTGCACCTTCGATGACATTCTTTCTCATTAAAATCACGCAAATAGGAGTCATGGGCATTTTATTCAATTAAAATAGATAATTTACTTCAGCATCAGAAGCGACCTTCATAAGTGGAATTAGAATTAATGAATGCTCGTTGAATTGAAATCTCAGTTCCATATTGTAGTGAGAGTGAACGACTTTTAGCTTGTTTTGTAAATTATGATACATTTCCGCATATGATGTACTCGCTGTTATGGAAATTGGAATACCACCACGTATATCACTTATCAATTTTCATATCCATCGATCTTTTTTATCCAATTCGAAATCACCAAAGTAAAAAATTGTGATTACAAACATATCTACATGTGGAAACAGAATTTTTAATTTTAAAAAAAAAATAGTCGAAAAATTGGCCTAACCACTGAACAATAAAATTTTAAAGAGCGTTAACAGCTGGCTTGCCTAAGACTGTTAAAAAAATTTATCTACATGTTAATCTATGTCGAAATAAAATTTATCGATTAGAAACATATACTAATTTAACGAAAACAAAATTAAACATACATATATATACTTACCAATTTAAAGTGATAGATGTTAAAAAAAAAAAAAATTCTTATTTAACGTTTGATCAATTAATGGTATTTTAATGTTGAAGCAAATGAAAAATGAGAGACCGTCAAATTTTCATAATGCAGCTTTACTATTTAACTTATGTACTCTGCAGATAATTAACAATTGATAAATTGCGATGACCAGTGAACCATTCTTGACAGTAGTAGAGTGAATGACGGCCAATAAAGCTCAAGTATTTGTCACATAAAGTTTAAAATGCCACAGGCCATGTGTTTCACTTAACTTACTCAATGATGTTCTATGTACTCGCTGTTATGAAAATTGAAATACCATCACGTATATCACTTATCAAATTTCATATCCATCGATCTTTTTCATACAATTCGAAATCATCAAAGTAACAAATTGTGATTACAAACATATATGCGTGTTGAAATAGAATTTTTATTTATAAGAAAAAAATGGTCAAAAAATCGATCTAACCACTGAACAACAAATTTTTTTTTTAAAAAAAAAAAGCGCTAAAAGCCGAGTTGCCTAAGGCTGTTAACAGCCAGCTGTTAAAATTGGCCAAAATCATTGCCATGAATATGCATGCATATGACTTTTTTTTCTTGTTTATGTTTAAAAAAAAAACTATAGATCTATTAAAAAAATTTATCTACATGTTAATTTATGTCGAAATAAAATTTATAGATTAGAAACATATACTAATTTAACGAAAGCAAAATTAAATATACGTAAATATACTTATCGATTTAAAGTGATAAATGTTAAAAAAAAAAAATCTTATTTATCGTTTGATCAATTTTTGATATTTTAATGTTGAAGCAAATGAAAAATGAGAGACCGGCAAATTTCCATAATGCAGCTTTACGTTGACTCATGTACTCTGCAGATAATTAACAATTGATAAATTGCGATGACTAGCGAACCATTCTTGACAGTAGTAGAGTGAATGGCGGCCAATAAAGCTCAAGTGTTTGTCACATAAAGTTTAAAATGCCACAGGCCATGTGTTCCACTTAACTTACTCAATGATGTTCAAAACATTTATAAAATAAAAAACAAGGAACACATTTTATGAAATTAGCTACAATTCCTGCTCTGCATAAAATTCCAGAATTTCCCCTCATTGTTGCCCCTGTTTCTCTCTCTGATTTGGCATTACTTTTACATAATGACTCGTTATAAATGAACATCTTTTTCACCCAGTTAAAAAGTTCCATCTTTGAATAACCCTTCTTGTTTAATCCCTTTTTGTTTGATGGGTAGAATTTTCTGCAGGATCTGATGGCAGCCAAGTTACAACTACTACAAACCAAGGCTTTCCAAGCTTTTCAATTTATGGCCAAGCATGGAACTTCCTACTACAAGCAGTTGTTGGAGCAGAACAAACAATACATTCAGGAGCCACTTCTGTGGAGAAATGCAATGAATTGGCCAAGCAGCTGTTCTACACTCGTCTTGCAAGGTTAATTTGTTTCTATTCATAATGAGAACTCTTTAGTTTTGATGCTCTTTCTTGTGTGCGTTTCATGCTTGAATTCTGAATTTAAACTTTTGAATCTTATTTTATGCAGTCCATCCTGCAGCCTACCTGGTTCATTGAATACCCTATTTTATTTTAAACACTCGTTAGATGACAATATTGTAAAATATTTATATTTACCTAAAAGAAGATACTTTGATGTAGGATTGAACAACGAAACCGTCAAACTGTAAACGGAACCAAAGCTGCATTTTTGAAACTGATGGTTTGGATCCACATGGATTCGTCAACGTTTTTGTTTGAAACCGAACCAAATTGTTTCGAAGTTTGGTTTATGTTTCAATCTTTACAAATTGTTTCAAACCATCAAACTGTTCAGAATTTTTTTTAAAAAAAAATGAATTAATTAAAATTTTATTCAATCCAATTGAGGCTAAACAATCGCAATTAAAAAAAATACATCTACATTAGATATAATTTAATTAATCTCAATACCTAAATAGACAATTATTCATCCCTATTAATTAATTAAATTATATCCAAATGCCCATGAATAATCACAATTGTGAATTCCAAAATCCCAGATTAGGTGAAGTGTTATGTTGAACAACTGTCGTTGAACCATATTCATCGACTGCCTATTACAATTGAATAAACAATTAAATTTAGATTTTAATTCAAACTCACACATTTCTTTTCCTTATTCTAATAATTTTCTCGAATTTTGGCTAATTTTTCAGGTCAGTTTAGCCAAAATTTCTTATTTTTTTATATTTTATTAGTAGTTGTGTTGTTTTGTTCTAAGTCGTGCCTAGCCCCTTTAAATTTTTAGCGGACAACACTTTTTATTTATTTTAGTCTTAATTTCCTAGTCATGTCACTCAATTAATTATTTAAATTTTAACTTTGTTTCTAGATTTTACTGTTATTTGCTAGAATGATTTATGGATTACTTGAATGGTCGTTTTGAAGATCTGACCAACGAGACTTTCGACATATTACTTTGGTAGAAATTATATTTACCTAAAAGAAGATACTCTGATGTAGGGATGAACAACGAAACCGTCAAACTGCAAATCGAACCGAAGCTGCGTTTTTGAAACTGATGGTTTGGATCCACATGGATTCGTCAACGTTTTTGTTTTAAACCGAACCAAATTGTTTCGAAGTTTGGTTTATGTTTCAATCTTTACAAATTGTTTCAAACCATCAAACTGTTCAGAAATTTTTTTAAAAAAATGAATTAATTAAAATTTTATTCAATCCAATTGAGGCTAAACAATCGCAATTAAAAAAAATACATCTACATTAGATATAACTCAATTAATCCCAATACCTAAATAGACAATTATTCATCCCTATTAATTAATTAAATTATATCCAAATGCCCATGAATAATCACAATTGTGAATTCCAAAGTCCCAGATTAGGTGAAGTGTTATGTTGAACAATGAACCATATTCATCGACCGCGTATTACAATTGAATAAACAATTAAATTTAGATTTTATTTCAAACTCACACATTTCTTTTCCTTATTCTAATAATTTACTCGAATTTTGGCTAATTTTTCAGGTCAGTTTAGCGAAAATTTTTATTAGTAATTGTGTTGTTTTGTTCTAAGTCGTGCCTAGCCCCCTTTAAATTTTTAGCGGACAACACTTTTTATTTATTTTAGTCTTAATTTCCTAGTCATGTCACTCAATTAATTATTTAAATTTTAACTTTGTTTCTAGATTTTACTGTTATTTGCTAAAATGATTTATGGATTACTTGAATGGTCGTTTTGAAGATCTGACCAATGAGACTTTCGACATATTACTTTGGTAGAAACTAAATGTAAGTAAATACAAAATTGCCCCCAAATTGTTTAAGTCGTGTTAGTTATTCAAATATTTACAATTGTTTCTAAGTCTATATTCCCTACTAGTGATCGTATTCTTAATTCTTTTAAGAGTTCATTGAGTGTACAGTATATGGTTGAGGTGGTCATTTGCCCTAAAAATTGGTTGAATTGTAATAAAGAACCTATAACGTTTCGTCAATATTTGGATGAAGTAAAAAATTAGATGATTAACAAAAAGTTATAAAAGGTACTATCGTATTTTATCTTTCTATTCATTTTCTTTTATTAATTGTTTTATATCATTAAATTTAATCAATGAATTCATGTACTATATTCTTATCTTTATAGAAAGAATGAATCACGTTTTGCAATTATATTTGCGTCAATTAATATCAACTTTATTGCATTATAATGATTAAAAACTATAAAATTTTGGTTTGTAATATTTTTAATGATACTATTTATGTTTTAACTTGAAATTTTAGACTAATATTTATGATTTAACTTAATCGATATACATTATTTATTTTCTTTGTTAAACCATGAATTTAAACCGAACCAAACCGAAAAAAATAGTTTGAATTGATTCGATTTAGAAATTGAAGTGGTTACTGAATCGTGTTAACTGCTACTCTAATGCGTAAATGTACTTAATTTCTATCTAACATTATGACGAGGGATTATCCGCAAAAATCTATTTGCCAATGCTTTGTTAATCTAAAATTTGACCAAGTCAACCCATTCTTTGTTAATTGATCTGGTCTCCCGTGGAATTCGCTACGTGTTACACAATTCACGCTTTGAAACTGATTTCCCATCTCTCAGTTCAAGTTATCTACTATTAATTTTGGACTTTTGATCAGGCTATTCTAATGCATAAGAAGTTGCAAGAATTGTTTCCCTTAGGATGGAAAAGTTTCTCATCATGAAATAGAGAAAACCAAATCCTCATAACTTGATGCAAAATGGAAAATAATAAGATTTTGATCCATAAATATTTAGGGCCTATTTGATATAGATTTTTTTTTAGAATAGATTTTATGAAAAGAGATATTTTTGGAGAATGAGTCGTTAAAAATTAAGGAAAGTTTATTGGGTCACGTGCAAAATTATTGAAGTATGTTATACAATTTAAGATTAGAGCATGCAGATAGATGCACTCATACATGTTATTGTGATTTAATCTATTATAAAATTTCTACAAATTTATTTGAAGTAATAGTAAGGTTTTCTTTTGCTTTATTTCAATTCTAAATTTATTTATAATTGAATATTATAGAATAGATTTTATGAAAAAAGATGGAGAATGAGTCGTTAAAAATTAAGGAATGTTTATTGGGTCACGTGCAAAATTATTTTATTAAAAAAATGTGTGTTTGAAATGAGTTTGACGAAAAATAAGTTTTAAAAAATCTGTAGCAAACATGGGGTTAACCAGTTGTGAATGTGTTGACCACTAAATATTGAAGTATGTTATACAATTTAATCTATTATAAAATTTCTACAAATTTATTTGAAGTAATAGTAAGGTTTTCTTTTGCTTTATTTCAATTCCAAATTTATTTATAATTGAATATTAAAGGTAGTTTAAATATATAACCTTAGTCTATCTATAACTCATTTATGTGTAAGGGGCGAAATGGGTTGAAGCCCTAAAGATTTATGCTATTTTATTGAGTTGAACATTTTTTGCTTGGCACCACTGATATGGTTGTCATTTATCATGATATGTGCAGAAGTTTCTCTCTCTTGCATCCCCTGTATCTGAACATATGTTCGCAGCAGGGGGAGAATGGCTGGGTGAAGTTATCTACGTTACATGGAAGTGAAATTCACTGTATGGTAAAAGTGCAAAATGAACTTTTGTGTGTTTCAAAGTATAACGTAGAATTCATCATGATAATATGATGTGGTTTAGACTTCAGCTGTGGTCCATTGTTACCTTGAGTTGCTGAACTTGTTGTCACAATGGCTTCTATAATTTCCAAAAATGAACGTATCTTTATCAGTTTTCTTTCACTTGTCATTTTCAGCATTCCTGGTCGGAGTCATTCTGGAAGGAACTAGATTACGTTAAGAACGCCTGGAAGCACAGGCAGGAGCTGCAGGTCCAGGATGCCGGCATTGCAGCATTGTTCGGCCTCGAGTGATTTGCATGGTCCTGTGCTGGCGAGATTGTGGGAAGAGGATTTACATTCACTGGTTACTATCCCTGAAACAACCATTTTTGTAAAAATGATGTTTGGCCAATTGGTGACTGTCGTTGCGAGAATTTGAGTAGTAAGTGAAAGATTTTGTTTACTGACTTTTTATGTAGCTGAAAAATTTATTAAAATTTCTATTTAGTAGAGTGGCTCAGAGCTGAACTTCGTAACAGAATAGTGATTCTTGATCCAAGGATTTTGCTAGTTGTGATGAATGCAAGTGTTTACCTGCAGGATCTCTTGTCCGACGATAGTATCTATTGCATTGACGATGACTACCAATCCACATTGTTTTTCAAATTGCATTAATATTAGGGTAATTAGGGTTTGGCTCCCCAACTTTTTCATTGTGAGTCCAGACCTTTATAAATCCGTGAATTATCTCGAGATTGAAACAATTTATGTTGATGCCAAGATTTATGTTGAAACTAAATCACGCCTCTACTATTGGCTAACGAACTTTTGAAAAATGTCTGTATTTGAAGCATTTCTACTTTTATGAATGATACATTATTGGACAAGAGCGAATGGAAGTCAATAGAAATCGATAGCAGACCTAAGTCAAACTAGGTCACTTGTACTTGTCGTGCTGCCATATTTGCCTTACTAGCACTTTTGAAAAATCTACTCCATGTTAATGCTAATAATAGCAAAAATTTGATTTGACATTGTAGCGCAAAATTATAGAAATAGTAACACTGCCTTATGTATTTCTATTTGTTTAATTAATTTTAACTTCCACTTAAAATGCAAGACTTCTAATTTTTATTTTCTCTTAGTCAATATTTGGATTGGATTTCCAAAGACTAAGAATAACTTGTTGCTCTTTATGACTTGTTTGAAACTACTGGTGAAAAAATTTGATGATTACTTAGTACATGTTCGGTAAAACTTTAAGTTGATTCAATATACTTTTTATTCACGTATGTTGACTTCTATGAAATTCATAGTTTATAAGCATTTAATCAAACAAATATTTACTTAAATCCTTATGACATGTTGAGTAACGATATGTCTTATCATTCATTTAACAGAATTAAAGTAAATGAAAAAATCTAATAATTTTGATAGAATTAAATAAGTATAAGATGAAATCTAATAATTTGGTTTGAATAACGTTATTTAGAATTTGTTTGATATAGATTTTTTGA
>CAIGRB010123345.1:13038-43005 GCA_903798255.1 Fraxinus quadrangulata | reverse complement strand
AAAAAGAAAAAAAAAATCCCTTATATACTAACTGCTGACTGCTCCTAGCCGACTTTTCTCCCGCAAATTACCCAAGCCAGCGCGACTGTCTCAATCGAGAACGCTAAAGCAGGAGCCGCCGCCTTTTCTAAATCTGTTTAAATATACCACCACCACCATAACCTTAACACAATTTCCCGATAACAGCAGAAGACAGAGAAGGGGAAGGGGAGGAGAATAAGAATATTAGAAAAGAAAATAGGGAAGAAACTTCGTCGCCACAACTACACCGGTGTCCACCTCTCCTAGCACCACCACCCCACATCTATTTGCCACAATCGCCGACAGCAGTAATAGTAACCAAAGCAACTTCCGAGCAGATGAGGCGTGATTGGTACCATCCTCCAAATTTGAGCTTCGGTTTGGTCTGTTTTATTTTGGGTAATTGATTTTGTGTTGGGCCTCCATTTTTTTATTTAGGGTAATTGATTTGGTTTTCAATTTGGGCCTCCATTTTTAGTGTATCTTGATTAGCTATTGGGCTGCAGTTTGGGCCAGTGTAATTTGCTCTATTTTTTTTTTAAAACAAGTAAGTCTGGTTTAGTAATTTTTGGACCTTAGTGTGGTCTGTTATTCCTGACTAGTGGGTAATTTTATTGGTACTTTGGGCCCCTATTTTTGTAATTTGCTTTTTAGTTTAAAAAATGTACGAAAAAAAGAGAAGAAAAAAATAGTGTGAAAAAACAAATCTGATAAAAAAAGAGAATTTTCTAACGTTATTTGCAGTAAATTTTTATTCTTGTTGTTAGACGGCCGCTCAAATGATTCAGTTGCCGCCTTGTCATCGTAGCAGTGGCAAATGGAAAATCATGATTGGGACATTGTTGGACTCTTTTGAGTTTCGTGAGATAACAATTTTGTTGTATTGAACACATACTTTTATTTTAAGGTTTTGACTTATCAATTTTAAGAATTAAAAAAATTTTTATGGCATGAATACCAAATTTTTATGGCATGAATACCCTATTGCAATTACTATACTTTATTGCGCGTTTCTCTTGTCCGTTTTCCTAAAAACGTGAAGAAAATTTTTTTGGATTATTTATATAAAGATTTTCGATTTGATCGGCCATCTCACTTAAATGAAAGTTATATTTTCAATACAGAAGAATTGTTTACTAATCGGGGCCTATTCGAGCCTTTGATGTTGCGATCATTTTTCTCTACGGGTCAGTTTGCGATGCTAGCTTTTTATGCTCCTCATTATGCACAACCAAATGAAGGTGTTAAAGATGAGTTGCATGAGTTGTTATTCGGAGTCCACCATTGGTACTTGATTAAATGGAGAGATCGTCCCCCTTAGCCGAATCATATTTTTGAGAATAAGTTGCAGTTTTCGTTACTACCAAGCATAAAGTTTCGATATTTGGTTCTTACGAAATACTGTATCCATTCGATAGGGTCGAGTTTTTCTCCCACCCCGGGAGAGTTGATGCAGACATCACGATTTATGTTATTGTTATTGGACTTTATTATTTATGTTTCCTATTATTGGACTTGTAGTAGCGGGTTGGCCTAAATCCTTTAAGTTAGGTTTTTACTATTTATTGGATTTTTCATTGTTGATTGAATAAAATTACATTGGCAGCTACAACGTGGTTTTTCCTCTCTTCCCTGTTTCTTCTTCCCATTTCCTCCTCTGCTTCTCATTCTTCTCTACTTGTCTCTGCTCTGCTGAAGATAATTTGTTCCTATCCTACATGACTTCTGTAGGACTTCCTCAGCTGTCATGCTTTCTTGTTGCCTGTCTTTTATTCAGAACCCAAAGTCAGATCCTTCTTTCCCTATAATTCCATGAAGAAAGGTAATTCTGACATCAAACTGTTGAATACACGAGTTAATAGTTTCTGCGAGTCATTTTTTGATATATTTTTACAACTAGTGTCTACTAGTAATCAATCCCATAGTTTGAGTGTGTTGCTTGCACCTGGGCTTTCTACCTTTCAATAGATCCATCTACTTTATATTTAATAGCAAGCACCCGTTAACAACCACCATTATTTTTCTCATGGTAATTCAATCCCATCTCTCGTTCTCCTTAAAGATAGCTTCTTCACCTAAAATCTTAGACCCTCCTTTACGTCCTTAGGAACAAGTTCAGAACTCAACTTGGGGAATAGCCTTGTAAAAAGGTTTAAGAGGGGTTATATGGCACAAATGAGGATACTTTTTAATGGAAATTGGATTGTCTACCTAAGATTCAAGAATGCTATTTTCAGAAAGTTCTTCAGGATAGGGAACAAATTAGGATTACCTCTTTTCTGGGGTCAATATTTTTTTGTTTAGAGTTGTGCCTCTTTTCCTTCTTGAATACACCTAAGGATTAGCTATATATCCAGGTTTTTGTTTCAGTTGCACATGTTTCCCAAATTCCATCCTTCTTACATTCATCTTGGTTTCCTACCTTGTCCGCTTGGTGGAAAAAGAATTGTTTCTTATCTTTCTACCCAAGAACACTGTTCAAGAATTTTTAAATGGAGGATAGGAATCTGGAATACCTCTTTTCCAGGGTTGAATTAGGCCTTGCTAGTGGGAGAGAGAGGAACTGTTGCATCTTTTTTCTTTCTTAAATACACTGAAGGAGATGTCTCCAGGTTTTTTTTTAGTTGCATAGATGTTTTTCATAGATTTCATCTCAAAAGGTTCCCACATTGTTTTCCTTGTCTTCTTGAAAGCTGGTGGAAAATTAATTGCAAAAGAATGTTGCTATCTTTCTATTTATCAATTTTTCTACTTGAGTTGTTGGAAGCAACTTGTTTTCCAGTAGTAACCCTAACTTTTATCCTTTTCGAGTGATGAGTAGCCCCAAAAATACACCATAGAGCTCTTGGATAAAGCTTGGATATTTCATGACCTTGAACTTGTCAACTTGAACAAGGCTCGAACCATTGAAGACTTAAGTTGGCAGTAAGCTAAATAGATTCACTTTGTGAAACGAGTCTTTTAGTTTTGAGTTTTTAAATTATGAATTTGATGGCTTTCAGTTGATAAAGATATGCATCTGTCAAAACTACAGAGCAGAAAAACTTGGGAACATTGCAAGAAACATCAATGCCCAAACTACCTCCAGCCAGTATCAATTTTTTTCTCACTCTATCACCTGAGTAGTAAATTGGTCCCGAAGCTTTAAACTGGAGCAAATTTATCTTCAGCCTTTCACTAAGTAATCCTAGTGGATACTTTCTATCCCAAAAATGATTAAAAGTTCGACTTTTTACTAAAAAAGATATTTGTACAGTTATTTGTAAAGTAAAAAATTAAATGAAAAGAAAATACAAAGAAAAAGGAGAAAAAGAAAAAAAGATTAAATATAACCCCACTAAAAAAAAAAAGATTAAATATAACCCGACCCAGCCCCTCCACCCTAAACCCAATCACCACTGTTACCCTAAACCCCCCATCACCACCACCCAACCTCGAGCCTACTCCTGACCCTCCCCCTGCTCTCTCTCTAGATTCAACCAAAGGTGGCAAGAACCTCATTCCTCAGTAATTCAATCCAAAAAGTGGAAGAAGATGAAGATTGTTGATCTATTTCCAATCCTAGTCTGGAATCCTTCACTTTTCTTTAGAGAAGGCTTTAGTGAAACCAGAGTTTGAGATGGAAAAGTGACAGATGCTGACTACGTGCACCAGGCACGAGGGCAGAAAGAATTCATAAGGGTTTTACTTTTCCTTGGGATTGGGTTTGGGCTTTTCGTGTGCAGCTTAGGTGGAAGGCGAAGAAGGTCTCCTTCCACGAGTTTTAGGAACACAACAATTTTACAAGCCCTGAAACATAAGTTATAGCAGTCTAATAAAAAAAATCATTCCAGACATATACCCTTGTGCATTACAGTTTGTCTCTTGCACATAATAATTCAGACAATAAATATATTTGAGTAAAGGTAGAGAACTATTGAAGCAATAGACCCGGGCTTGTTTCAGAGGTCATGGTTTCTGGGATGAAGTTGATGGCATCACGTGAAGGGGTAAAGAGGGACCAAGAGTCAACGGTAAAAGAGATTAGGGGTAGGGTAGGGGCTTGGGGTGGGGCTGTGTTGGCGGGGTTTAGGAGTGTAGGGTGGCAGGGATGATAAATTTTTTTTTCTTGGTTTTTTTATATTTTTTACTTTAATTAAAAAATAAGATATAACCGTTGTTTTAGTAAAAAATGACCTTTTCACAGATTTGTGGATGGAAACCGTCCATTGGGACTAATTGTGCATGTGAGAGATTGCAGATAAACTTTTTCATTTTTTAAGGTCGGGGACTGAGTTGCACTCAGGGAATAGATTGGGGACCAATAGTGTATTATTATTTCTTGTTTCAGGGTGGCGATTTGGGTTGTGAGTTGGCACAGTGGAAGAGAAATTTTAGATGCCACATCAACATTTCAAATTGTTGCTAGTTATGATTCGGCTAATAGTAGTTATGAATCTGCATGATATGCTTTAGATATTGAATTGCTTTATTTGGATTTATTTTCAGCTAAGATTTTATGTTGATAACTGTTAAAAGAGATCTTGTTCTTGTTGATGCTTTTCTGTCAATTTTTTCAAATCTCAGTTCTGAATGCATCAAAATATGACTGAAGTTAGTACGTTGTATGAGATCCATTGGAAAGACTCAAACTTTCTGTGGCTTGCTAAGAAGTGATATCAATTTATCTGATGTGCAAGATCGAGTCGTCGCTGTTTGGCCTTGAATTCTCTTTTCTTGGCCCTAACCTCACTCCAGTCCATTCTTGATTATCTGGAACATCTTTCTTTTCTTCTGTGTGATTTTATCATAACATTGCTTTTCGACTGAAAATGGGGAGTCATGTAAGATGACAGTGGGTAGAAAATTAGTTTTATTTTGACTTTTATACAACTTCTTTCATAAAGTTTAGGTGCAACTCTTAAATTCTTTTATGAAGATTATTTTTTATGTTCTTGTAACTACATTTCAAGGTGGTGCAACAAACTCAAATGTACAAAAGAGAAGTGAAAGCTAAGAGCTTTTGAGCACCTTATGTAACGACCCAAAACTTAAGTTTTAAATCGCTACCAAAACTATTAACTTTAACAATGCAAATATATGAAATTAACGGGAACAATTAAATTGATAAAAACTCATAACCAAATAAATATTTAAAAAAAAAATGCATATCTATTTTATTAGATAAATAATAAAATGTTAATTTCACTAATAAAGCATTACACAGTTTTAAATTTATAATCCAATAAAACATGTCTTAGATTTCTAAATAAAACTAAGAAGAATTGCTGAAATTTAAAATAATGCCTTGTTACACTGGATTATTTTTATTGAGTTCCATAAATCTTGGCATCATGACTGCACATCATCCCCCGTCAACCAACGACCTATACTAACTTGTGAGGAGTAGGGGAAAAATGGTGAGTACATGTAAATACTCAGTAGGACATAAAAATAATGGTATAATTCCGAATAAAAGATTTAAAACATGTGTCAAATTATCATACCGTCCTCATATCTTTAGAAATCGATAAGAGCTTAATAAACACCATATCTTTGGTACCCGATGGCCATAACATGCATATCATATTTTTAAACTTTCATAAGCATAATAATTCAACAACATGAAAATAAACAATTTAAACGGGAGAAAACAACTGCACCTCGTTATCCTACTTTGTTAGATTAAATAAATTCTTGAAAGATAAAAACTCCAAAATCACGTTCCAAACTATTTTCCTGCCTCTGCTTCTGTGCCGTGCATAAAAGTATATTTTTATTGTGTACTCACTATTAGGTCATACATCTATATGTACATACTACATAGACAATAATAGCCTAAACTCTAAAAAATTGGTGCATGGTGGGAAACGTGTGGGAGTGGGATAGAATAATTGGATAAGAGTATTTGAAACAAAAATTTGATTAAGTCTTATCAATTTAGGATTCCCACGTGTCAAACTAACCAAAATTCAAAAACAAACAAACACATCAAACACGTGGCTTCCTATTAGAAAATCTCAATTCATTAAATAACTTAACTAAATTATAATTTAAGAAAATATCTTTCGACCTTGATAACTTAAGTCTTGCTTATTCGAATTAACTTTTTCTCGAGCCTAATATGCATAATGAATTACGATCTATCCAACGAGCCCAATATCCATATACTTATCATTGCTCCATCAATATCCAAATGCTTGACTTATAAAAAATGAAATTTTATATATATCACTTTAGTCCCTAACTTTCTAAAATATTAAAATATAGTATATAAAATAAATAATTCTATTTCATGAAAAATTTTCGGGATTTTACACCTTAGCTGTCATAACTCCTGCTATAAGTGAGCCATGGAGTATGGTGACTTTGGTAAACTTGTTATTGTACCCATAGGAGCAAAGACACTAACAAATTTAAAGATAAAAACACATTTTTTGGCATTCAAAAGCTTATCAATCTATGTTTATCTATATTCATCGCTTACAAGGAGCAGCTTTGACTTTCTCTGCCTACTGTACTCTATCCTCTTACATGAAATATCAAACTCTCTCAGTACTTCCCTTACTAATTGTTTCTTCTTAATATTTTTGTACTTTATTGTTCTCATTGAATTTTTTCTCAGGGACACGAGCTTGTAATGCATGTTCTTTATCATATACGCACTCTTATGTTGCCAGATTCGTTTCAAAACTCTTCATCTGCTGCTTCCTTATACGAAAACTTCCTTCTGGAAGTGGTAGGTATTTTTTCACTGGAAATGTTACTGTCAGTGCAAAGTTATTAATGTTGACTTCTCCATTGTAGGCAAAATCTTTGTTAGATGCTTTCCCAGCAACTGACAAATCATTTAGTCGACTTCTTGGAGAGGTTCCTTATTTACCTGAGTCTGTATTAAGGTTGCTGGATGATTTATGCTCTCGAAGTCATTCTGGAGTAGATGGCCGTGATGGTGACCGTGTCACTCAAGGCCTTGGTGTTGTTTGGAGCTTGATTTTGGGCCGGCCACTCAATCGTGAAGCCTGTTTGGGTATAGCTCTGAAGGTACTTTGATCATGAGAATTAAATTGTAAGAGTTTTTGGGTAATTTATTTCAACCCACTTCATCCATGGTCAAACCTCTTTACATTGAACAATTTGTGGAGAGTGAAATTTTATTTATTAGTGGAGGCATAGAATCTGAAGTTTTCATAGCACTTTTATCAATGAAAATATATTTTACACCTGAAGGGCATGTGAAGAATTTTAGGAGATGAAATGATTCTCCTTGTTTAAAGGAATAGGATACACACTGAAATAGTGTTTATCTAAGTCGACTAAATTGTATTAGCATTGTACAATCTCCCCTTGCATTAGTATGAGTTCATTGACCAAATTTAAAAAGCTGCAATTGGGTACCAAGACTTTTTCCCTCAAAAATAATCTCAAAAAACTATTAAAATACACAATATAAGCTCATAATAAATTATAAACAATCTTCAAAACTCATAATAGAATAATTTAAGTGCGCAAATAAACAAAGAAGAATCTATGAAGTAACAAAAAAGAAACAACTATTTTAGTTAGTGGGGCAGTGGACTATTCCCAAAGTGGGTATATGAAAAACACGGTTTTTTAATGCTTTAGTTAGTAGTTGGCTATTTCCAGAATGGGTGAATTAGAGTTTTTATGTTTTGTGGATCCACACCTAAATCGAAGTATAAGTTTAGAAATTAAGGAGCAAGCACCACATAAGCCTTGAGCTGTGCTGTGCGGCAGGTGCCTCACTTAATTGAGGCTTACTACTCCAAAAACCTCACAGCCAGTTCCTTGAGGCATTTTTTGCTCGCCTCACTCTGAGGTGGGCATCAATTGGGATTTTCAAAACCCTTTAACAGATGAAAGTTCAGCTTGTGCAGCATGTAGACGGTCGTGCTCAATTTAGCTATTGTTACTGTTGCTCTTCAATGACCAGTGTCACCACGATTTTTCCAACTAAAATTATTATCTTTGATCCATTATATTAAAATTAACAAGTGTGAATGAGAATAAATATGTAATGTGCGTGCAGAGTAACAAATTTAAACATTATGTACTAAAACAATTTCAACAAAAATCTATGGAACGAATAACTCATAGAATTATGAGATCGAGATTGTGAGTTTAAAACTGTGTGAGTAGAGAATAGAATATTGTGGGAATGAAATGAGGATTTGGGGGATATTGACAGGATTTCTTTCCCTCAAAAAATGGAAAAAAATTGAACAAATGTGAGCAATGGCTGTTTCCTCTTTTGTGTTTGTTTAATTTTTTAAACAATAAAGGCCTGCACGTACCACAAAGGTCCACCTCGGCCCAGGGTACCATAGGTCAGATAATGTGCTTGGATGCAGTCCCATGCATAAACTAATTGTATGGCTATAGGTTTTATGACTTCTAAGTTTTGGTGCTTGTTTTTCATAATGGTTGCAATTGAAATGCATATATCTAGTATCGAGCAGAGGACAAGAAACATTAGAGATACTCTTGCTTGGTACAAACACTTCTGTCTAATGTGAATAGGTTATAAATTAAGCTAAAAGTTCTCTGTATAATGCTTTCATCCCTGATTGCTTGACTTTCAAATCATTAACTATTAGTTGGATTACTTTTTGAGTTTTGCTGATTGTTTTTTTAATTGACACAATCAAAGAACAGATCTTTACTATTGAACAGCGACTAAGAAGAATAAGATATTTCTGTTTGGTATACAGTGCTGTCAAATGTGTTCACATTACAGAATAGGCTGAAAGTTTTCCCTGTACAGTGCTTTTATCCTTGATTGCTTAACTTGCAGCCCTTTGCTATGTTAACGAGGAAACTTATATTTGTTAACATAACATTAATTTCTTGTCACTGTAACAGCTTCTTCAATTTTGTTCTTATTTCTTCGCCTCTTTTCTGGAATATATTCATGTCTATCAGACCATAAGTTGCAACTGACTTGTTAAAAGCCAAACTTGGAAAAATATGACAGACTGATATATTTGTACTTATTATGTGCAAAATGCATGGCACTGAAGCAATGATGGCTTCCTCTTGTCAGATTTGAATCTTTTGTCTGTTGCAGCAAAATGTAGTTCCCTTTCTAATGTAATTCCACATGGCAGTGTGCTGTTCACTCAATGGATGATGTTCGAGCAAAAGCTATCCGTCTGGTATGGAAATTTGGTTCTATTCTTTTTTTGCGCTGTCCAGGGGGTTCAAAATAGCTTACTGGGGTTGCCTCTTTAATGGACTGTTTGCCCGTGACATGAGACTATGGACTAAAGTAATTGTTTCTGTTCTAAAACCTTTTGAACTTGTGTTTCTGTGCATGTCAGGTAGCTAACAAACTTTACGCGATGAGCAACATTGCTGAAAACATCGAAGAGTTTGCCACAAATATGTTCTTGTCGGCTGTAGAACAGCGTGTTTCAGAGACAGGGATTTTACAATCTGTATCCCACAAACAAAGAATAGGACAGGTGTATGACATTTATTTTTTTCTGTTTGTCTTGTAGTATTTCCTTTAACGTCAATATAATTTTTTCTTTTGCCATTTCTTTGTTCTTAGTTTTCTCCAGCATGTTACCATCCATGCTCTTAACAATGAAGAGTAGTCACGCACTAGGATATTCACTACTTATTATGTACTTGAGTACTAGAGTTCTCTTTTGAAGTTGCAATTATTTGTCTAACCTTGACTAGTACAATTGACATTATTTTTACTGCCCTCCCCACCACCACACACCTCTCTCACTTTTTGGTTGGGGGGTGGGGGAAGATGCAAGGGAGATGAAGAGATTGTTTTTTCTCATGTTATTTTTGTAGTGGTTATTTCATGTATTTGCTGAAATTTGTTGTGTTAAATTATGGAAACAGATGATTGAATTATCTGTGATTGATGTGAAGTTCTTGGATGTGCAGTGTTTATTGGAGCATCCTTCTCTTACTTACAAGAATGAACTATCTATATGAATCAATTTTGCACATGTTCATTGTATTGCCTTGTATTGGTCCCAAACAAGATCCAGTTACTGCATTTTAGGTTGTTATCAACACCATATGATGTTTGCATATATTATTGGGATTGAATTACAGTTAACGTTTGATCCTGAGAGAGGTTCTCATAGTTCATCAAATTCTCACAGTTCGAGCATATTTTTCTTTGCGAGACACATGTTATAAAGAGGGCTTTCTTTTTGAATATTTGAAATTATTCAAGCTGCTTATTTTCTTGATCAAGGCACTGCAGATGATTCCATCACAAGTTTCATGCATTTACCCATATATCTGAGCTCACTTGGCACATCATCCATGCTATGAATAAAACAAGTTGTTGCTTGCTATAACCTGATTTTGTGTCTTTCTTGGTGTATAGGGCTGGACTATATTAATTATAACCGTGCATTTATTCCTCTGTAAAATATCTTTTCAGGTGGGAAGCCAAGAAACATCTGTAAGTGGTTCTCAAATTTCAGATCCTGGGGTTTCTGAAAATGACACCATTAAGGTTGCAGAAGAATACACGTCTGATTCAGCAATTTCATTTTCTCAAGCACAGCGACTTGTCTCATTGTTTTTTGCATTATGTGCAAAGGTTGGTTGGCATGCGTTCGTTTGATAAATGAAGAAAAGAGGTCGGTACACCCCCTACTTATCACTTACTTCTTTGTCTGACAATGCTTTTCTTTTCTTGCAGAAACCAAGCCTTCTTCAACTTGTGTTTAATAATTATGCACGAGCATCAAAGGCTGTTAAGCAGGTCTCTGTTGATTTTGTTTATTCTTTGTACTCTGAACATTTCATTATTGCTGTAGAGTTTACTCTGTATGAGTTACCTTCCTTGGTGTTTTCAACTGCAATGCTTTTTCAGAACTGTTATCTTTACTGCCCTCTTTTCTGCTACTCTTCATGAAAGCCACTTAAACCGTTATTATGGGAGGAATCTATTGTGAAAAATATTCTGCATGCTTTTGTGCCCCATTTATGGCATGATTTGAGGTTGGTTGTGTTTGGAGATTTAAAATTGATGTTTCTTATATTGAACCAGTGTGCAACCATTTTTCAACTCTAACAAGTAATAGATGTGAGCAATTAAAGTTTTGCCATTTTGGTTGCAATTAAAGTTTTACCATTTTGGTTATAGCTTACTGGATTCTTTATCTCTAATGATCCTTAATTATTTTCTGGAATGATCAACACTCGTTACTAAAATTCTCTCTCATACCAATGCAATTAAAAATTGCTGCAATGCAAAATTCCACTGTCCTGGCTAACAATGATCTGGTTATAGGTGGTTTAACAGTTTTGAGATCATCCATCTTTTTGTTTTAATTTTAGGTCATGGTTTACATTTGGAAACATACTGAATATACTTGGGCACCCTTTACATGGTGCAGGTGTTTATGTCAGCCCGCCACTACTTTCTATCTCATCTTATTGTGTGCCACTGAAGCTATCAAGTTTGACTAGCTTTGATGAAAAATCTTGATCTCTCTGCCATAAAAGGAAAATGGCTTAGTGTTTTGCTTTTTGCTAGAAATTATCTGTTAAATTTTATTTAAAGATAATAGTATGCTTAGGTTTTGCAAAGAAACTGTTAGACAAGGGTCTAGAGTGGAGACACATCTGTTTGTTGAAAATGACCACTGCGCTTATCAGGAAAGAGGCACTTTCATTATGGTCTACATGTTTCTTACTGCTTTTAGTTCTGTTGCCTGCTTCTTCCAGCATCATAAATTTATGTTGCTGCTGTAGGCTGTGCATCTTCATACCCCTGTTCTTATAAGGGCTCTGGGTTCATCATATTCCGAATTGCTTCAGATAATATCTGATCCACCCCAAGGAAGTGAACAACTACTGACACAGGTAGTTTTCTTTAAGCTTCACGCTTCATATTTGTTAAAACGTCTCCAGGACTGTTTTCCTCATAACCCAACATTGAATTGTTTCACCTGAAGGTGCTTCATGTATTATCTGAAGGGAAGACACCTCCTGATTTAGTGGATGCTGTCAAACGATTATGTGATTCCAAACTAAAGGTTATTTACCAGCATATATTTGTGTTCTTTTTTCAGATCATTCACTAGTAAATTTTTGATATTTGGTCCTCATGGGACTATTATATATTTTTCTTTGACAGGATGCTTCTATACTTATACCAATACTATCATCATTTTCAAGAGATGAGGTATTAACTATATCCTGCTTCTAGAACGACTTGATATTATTATATGATGTTTGATTTTTTATTTTTATATGTACTTGGGTGCAAAATGTTGGATGAAGACCTATCTGTTCTCAACAATAAGCAAGAATTATCTGAAGTGTTTGAAACATTATATTCCAGTAGAAATCCTATGCATGGAAAATGTACAAGAAAATTTTTCTCATATTCTATTGAAAAAAATCACATTATTTACGTTTGCCAATAAATTATTTTAGAGAATGGCCTCACAAGTGGCTTGTTAGCAATTTTTTTTTTTTTTTAAACAGCAATACAACCTCAATGGGTTTTTAGGCACCATTAGGGAAGGCTGATGGGGATTAGGATTCTTGAACCGTATATATAAAATTAAACTCATGAGAACAAACGGAAATGAGATATAAACCTGACATCCCAAAAGCGAAGAAATGCAACAAATGAAGGAAAATAATAAGAGGGGAAGTATTACAAATGAAGGAAAATAATAAAAGCTACAAAAGACTAAGAATAAGGTTAGTGTCCTTTAATGGTGGGAAGTACATGTCTGTCAATCTGCAAAAGGGCCCAAATCTGTTGTAGTAGGTTGAGTGATCCATACTCCTAATAATGATGTTGGTTCTAGCACTCAGATGCAAGTGAATCGACAATGAAATTGCCCTCATGATAAGTGTGGAAAACTATATCATGGTCAAATGAGAGTGTCTGATCCGTCTGAGAATGATCTGAATTGCCCATGGTCCTCCACTCCTAGTGATGCAGTGAGGGGCCACGGATGAGTCAATTTTCACCCAAATGTTTGATAATCCGAGTTGTCGAGCAAGTGAAATTACATATAAGATGGCTAGTAACTCAACCTCCCATTCTCCGTATGATAACCAGAATGCCCTATTGTAATGTCCATTCTAGTCTCGAATAATGCTCCAACAACTACAAATCCATTCGTGAGGCATCCATCAATGTTGATTTTGTGAGATCTCACCATTGGAGTACGCTAAAAAATAAAAATAGGAGGGGTGGGGGAATAGCCAAGGAAAGACTAAAAGATGAGGCGATAGTCAAGTCTCCACGCCAATGAATAAATCGGAATAAGTGGCCCATATGGATGAGTGAAACCATGCGATACTCTCCAAATGATCCGTCTAGGCTCCATGTGAATCTCATTGTGCTTTACATCGTTCCTCGCAAGTCAAAGGAACTAAAATAAAAATAGGGGGATGATAGTGCAAATGTGTCATTTGCAAACATACTGGCACGAGTATCTCCATATTTGGAATCGGGATCTAACTCCCTCTCCCGATCTCATAGGTACATGAAAATATTCCAAAATGACCATATAACTGTGCAAAAATGGAGCTTCCAGTGAAAAAATGTGAACTAGTTTTGATCTCCAAGCAACATTAAAATGAAAGGCCATATGATTGGCAATCCTCCTCTAAATGGCAACATCAATCGGTATCAAATCCTGCCACTCTCTCCAGTAGAAGTAACTGTAGTAGTTTGTCAAGTAAAGACTAAGCCCACATGTGAACGGAAAAGCCACCATAGCCTCAAGGAGAAAATGTCGACAATGCCATGCAATTTTCTGAAGCCAAGACCACCCTGAATAAGGTAGGTAAAGTGGTATAGATGAAATAACGAACTTCAATAGTGTGATTTGGCCCCCCAAAAGATAGGTGAGAAGTCCAACTAGATATCGTGTTCCCGACCTTCTGAATAAGGTCATCATATAAGAAAATTCGCTTAGCCCCCTTATATAAAGGGACCCAAGATAAGTGAAGAACTATTGTGGTGCTTGAAGCTAGTCAAATGCTCTATTAGCAATGGCTATAATTGGAAGATTACTTACATTAGCAATTTGAATATGTTCTGCACCAGTATACTTCCGAAGGTTATCAAAAAACCTGGGAGGAGAAACTATCTAACCTTGATCTTGAAGTCTGAAGGCAAAAAATGCTGGGACAAGGACTGACTGATTGGTACTAGCTATAGTGGATGTAGGACACACAAAAAAGGGTTTGGAACATCAGCATTAAAGGCTTGCGCTTGTTAGTTTGCGGGACGTGTAGGACATTTCTTTATAATGTGTCCAATCTGCTTACAATAATTGTAGACTTTCTTACTGCAATTACGCGTATTACGCCGAAACTCCTTGCAGCTTTAGCACTGCATCTGTTTCTTTCCTCAATTCTTTCATGGAGCAGCATATGCAACATTGACCACATTACATCTCTCTCTAGTAGTGCCAAAACAGCTTGTGTTGCGATTCTTTGTTCCCCTTGAAATAGCTCACCAAGACACACATCCAAAGAAGGTATCGGATCTCTATTCATCAATCCAGCCCGAGCAACCTCAAATTCAAGTCTCAGTTTCATTGAGAACTAACCACGCTTACTAACATCATGAACTAATTGGAAAGGGTGATTTGAGCCTGCTTGGGTACATTAGTGATAATATCAGAATATTTGCTACATAAATTAATACCGCTCAATGATGAGATTACCTTGAATGTAGTTCCTAATTTTGAGCTCCTGTTGAAATGGTCTCACAATTTTGTCTTGATGGTATATACGCCCCAAAGACTCCCACATCTCCTTAGTTACGTGTTTTCTATACCGCAAAATATACCGTAAGTATACGGGTCAAGTTTTGTAATATATAAATGGAGTTAAAAGAGTTTCAGGGATTGTAATTTAATTTTATACTAAGTACTATAATAGTGTAGTCTCTATTTTATCTGGATGAATACATTTTTGAATCAATGTTTTATTTAAATTCGGGATGATCGAAGCGAATTCAATGAATAAATGCTATTTTTAAGAATTTATCAATGGGAGAGAGCTCAGGGTTATGATTTCCCCTGGCTATCAAATATGATTATAAAAAAACCTAGTTATCTCTAATCAATTAATCTTGTTTATAAGCAAGAACACTAATGTAATTTTACCCCCTCTCGAGTGTCGGGTAAAAATTAATTCTAGAAATTAATTTCAATATCTCTATTCTGAATTAAAATGAAGATTTATCAAGATCATGGTTCTTAGATGGAACAAATTTTATAGATTCTACACTTTTTCTCGAGACTTATAAAATTTAGGTTATGTTATTGTTATGATCGCGCCTAAATTCTCTTTTCTCAAGTTTCGAAATTAATTAGCATCTAATCATTCAATTAGCGGCCAATTAATTGAAAGTATTAAATTAATCACATAAATAAACGGAAAGGAAAATTTCACTTAAATAACAAACAAACAAACCATATCCTCAAGTTTTGGCTAATCAAACCTAGAAGAATTATTTAGTTCATGAGATGAGGCATGAAATCTATACATTCATAAAGAATAACATAAAGTGAAGAAAGATGAAACTATTTTTTGGATGGTTGAATCAGTCTTCTTTGCCAAGTTGCCTTTGCTTCCTTCTTGATTTCTTGAATCTTGCCCCCTTCAATTCTGTCTTTCACAATGTTTTCTAGGGTTGTATTTATGGTCTTGTCAAGTCTTGGGTGAATTCGGGATGGATTTGGTCGAGAAGAGTCCAAAAACTAAAACAATCTTCCTGTACGGCGGCGTTGCGACTCTTCTTCTAGTGATGCTGTGGCGCCACACATTGTGCTCCTTTTGTATTACTTAACTGGGTGCTGCTGCACCCATTTTACGTAGTGTGATGCTCGATTTTTCGAAAATTTCTTTTCCTTTTCTTCTCTTCTTTTGCACCTTTTTGCACCACTTTAGTCAACATATCATACAACATCAAAACACACAAGTACGTTCTAAACACACTCAAGAACAACTAAATAACAAGTTAAAGTGGTATTAAAACAATGAGTGAAATACACTCATCATACACCCCAAACTTAATATTTTGCTTGTTCTCAAGCAAACATAGAGAAAAAGAATAGATTAATGATCACACAAACAAAAGTAACGAATGAACTTACATCGAACAAGTTTAGTTAGATGTCTTTATGGCTCATGATTTTAAACATGATATCAAATTCATGAACTACTTCAAAACTATAATTCAAAAGCTAAACTAGGTTGTGTGTGAACATTTAAGTGTAACGTTGTACATTCATAAGTTGATCTAATTCCCGACCTCAAAAAGTCAAATATATCATTTCTTGACTCGTGAAATTCACACACCCCGAACTTGTTTTCTTTCATTCTCTTCCCAAGGGTGTATTTAAGGTTGATTTTCAAATCACTACTCCTCATCCTCTCTGGTTTGCTTGGACTTAACTAATTGCAATTCAACATATCAACATATGCGGATTCTCTTTATTTTTGACTACTTCAACCTTCAAGAATCAACTAAGTTACTAACCCCTTATCAAAGGCATAATCCTTAAAAACAAGTGTTTGTGGCTTAATCAAGGCATGTAGTGTGTCTTCTGTTTCATGCACCTGTTTTTTTCGAATTAATCTTCACCAAGTTGCCTTTGCTTCCTTCTTGATTTCATGAAGTTTGCCCCCTTCAATTCTCTCTTTCAAAGTGGTCTCTAAGTTTGTATTTATAGTCTTGGGGTGAATTTGGGATGGATTGGGCGAAGAGAAGAGTCCAAAAAACAATCAAAACAATCTTCCCGCATGATGGTGCCGCACAATCTACTTCTGTGTTAGTGCCTATTTTATGATGCTGTGGCGCCCGATTTTCTGATTTTTTTTCTCCTTTTCTTCCCTTTTGCACCTTTTTGCACCACTTAAATCAACCTATCTCACAATATCAAAACACACATAAATATGTTATAAACATTCTCAAAAACAGCTAAATAGCAAGCTAAAGTCGTATTAAAACAATGAGTGAAATACACTAGTCGCTATACCAAAGGAGCATAAGTTGTTCACCATGTGAGCTTCAATAGATCTTAGAATCCAAGAGGTGATCCGAGCATCATTCGTCTCCTATTAATTAAATTCTTTAGCCTCTTTAGAGGCGGAAGATCCATCAATGTGGCCCCAAAGCTCTTTTCCATTCAGAAGCATTTTGAATTGGAATTCTCGTGTGTCATAATTTTCTTGCCCGTAAATTTAATAGAAAAGTTCTAGATGGACTTTCCAAAATGAGACTACAAAATTATCAAATATCGTCTAAATAGAAAAAAAGGCTACAGTAAAAGAAAAGCCCAATGACACCAAAATCACCAAATCCTACAACAAAAGAAAATAAACCAACATAACAAAATTACTAAAAGCCCAAAAGAGATGTCAAGTGACACCAAAATCACCAAAGGCCCAAAAATAAAAGACCAAATGTTATCTTCACGCTCCCTGCACCAGAAGATAATCTCAGCTGTTCTTCTACGCTGTACCACACCCAAAATTAGAGATCGCACAATCGCTCACCTTCGTCGATCGGGGATGACCCAAGACGAGATTAGAGTTTTACACACTTCACCTTCTCAAAATCACACAGCAGACGTTTTGAACTAGAAAACTTTCTCAAAAAACCCAAAAAGCTTGAACATCCCCAAGCAATGAAAAGAGTCCAATCAACGAAATTATCCTACAAGAAAGACAGAAGCAAAATTGAAAAGAAATCGAAGATTCAAAAATGGAGTCAAGAGGTAAGCTCTGGAACATGACAATTTTTTTTTTTTTTTTTTTATAACTAAATGACCTCTTCTTGAAGATTTTCTTCATTAAATAGAAAATACTGCACCGAATATTTTTAGATTCTAGTGATTACAATACTTAATTACATGTATGCACTAAATATAATAACTATCCGGTTGATAGATAAATTATAAGAGTATCTCCAAGAGACTCTTTAAACATGAGATGATCTCTATTTTCAAGAGTCAACATTTAAAATCATGTTCCAAGAGACTCTTTAAATTAACATTTTAATTTAGAGAGCAAACTCACTCTCTATAATTTAATGCATTAAAAAAGTTCCAATTTTTCAATGTAGGAAAGTAATAAAATAATCTAAAGAAAAGCTAGTTAAAATAAAATATAAAAAAAAATTAAAAATATTTTTTTAGAGTAGTAAAATTTAGTGCTAAATATAAAGAGCTTTTTGGAGTACTTCAAATTTTTAACTCTCTAAATTTATAGATGCTTTCCAAATGATAGAATATGTTGTTTAAAAATAGAGGGTCTCTTGCAGATGCACTAATCATATTTCTCTATGCTCTCTAGGATGTTCAGTAATACACAATGAACCGGAGGATGGAAAATTAAAAGAATAGGGCTGATGGAGAAATACATGCATTTTTTATAATAGATGCAAAACTACAACTGTTAAGGGGATAACGATTGCTCTAGTGATCAATAAAAATAACTTTAACTCAAGAATGCAATACATTTTTCCAACTAAGGAAAACTGGAAATCATGTTAATCTGAATGTCAAACATAACTGGTTATTCTTTCTGGAAAAAAAATCGGGAAGCTATAAAGTTTTGGTTCATGATCTAAAACCATGTAAGAAATTATCCTTCTTCTAAATTTAAAAGTTGAGAAATAACGCTCGGCAACTGTGCAAGGACAAGTACTTTTCCTTCATATTGAAGTTTGAGAATTTTAGAGAAGATGGGAGATTGGAGGCTGATAAACTTATGGTGCTCTTGATACTTATAAATTAAATGGGTTTGATGTCTGCTTGTTTCTTCTAAAATTCATGGTAGGGGATAAAATTCTTTTTATTGTATATTTCTTGCATGTAAGGAGATCTTTATCAAGATTTTGCTTAAAAAGTTGAGAAAAGTGTTGCTAGAATACTTTTAAGTTAGTCCTTATCCTTTTATCATCCCCGATTCTTGGTGATTTCAATTGAAAAACTTTACATCTTTTCATTTTGAGACTAATTTTATCCATTTTCCTTCTGCTGTTATAACTCCAGGACTTTTTTTTGGTCTGTCTGGATTTTAATTTTTTATGACTACAGGTTTTACCTATTTTTCCTCGTCTTGTCAACCTTCCATTGGATAAGTTTCAGACAGCGCTGGCTCATATCCTACAGGTAAAAATTAGTTCTGATAGTAAGTTTTGGCTCTGTCTTGGGTTCTGAAGGATATGAGCAAGATGTTTCTGAGTTCTGGGACACATGTAAGGTTTTATTTATTATATCTATTGATTTCTACTGTGAGGAGTTCAAGAGGGTTACTTGAAAAAATGTGGTGTGTCCTTGACTTTATATTGTTTTGTGCTACAGTAGTAATTATGCTTCTATAGTTAATAAAATATTGTTTCTTAGAAAAAAACATTCTGATAGTTTTCATTATAAGACGTTCTCTGTGATTTATTGTTTCTTATATTCCATGAGAATTATATTATGGTGGAATATCTTTTATTTTGTGTTGAAATTTTATTAGATTCCCATGGAAGTGTCGGTCTTCAATTCCTACTTTCTTAATTTGCTTTAATCTCAAGCTGTATCGTACATGTTTCAAGGGAAACTAAGGACCTTTATTTCTCTGAAATCTGATTGTAATAAATATAATGAAGATGTCCAGTCTTTTAAGTTTCCTTGTCATGCTATGGTGGTGTGTTTTATCAATTGCTGGCAAAAGAATTTATGTTAACATGGAATTATCAGTACCAGCGCTGACATGCCTAGATACATATGTTTTCATGGAATAATCTCTCTGTTTTATACTGATGCTGGGAGTTTGGCTGACTCTTCTATAAGATTAGTTTGGATTTTAATGACTGTCTTTTTATTTTTGTCTTGATCTGTTGAGAGATTATTTTCCATTTACATCTGACTGGCAGGTACTCTCTATGAGATATGCAATATCTAGTTAAGTCATTTTATGTGAAGATTTGGTTGTATTGATTTTTAATTAGATTCTAACTGTTTTTCTTACAAGTTTCTAAGATTACGGTGTAGTTTATTTCATTTAATTTAATTTTTTTTTGTTTTAATTTTTGTTGCAGGGTTCTTCTCATACAGGTCCAGCACTGACACCAGCAGAAGTCTTGGTAGCTATTCATGACATCATTCCTGAGAGAGATGGTCTTCCACTCAAAAAGGTATCTATTTTAGCTTCTCTGGTAATATATTTGTTTTTAGAAGGTAATACTGGAGTTTTGAATCTTCTAACATAAAGCAAGATGTGAATCAATGTACTGAAATCATGGGAACTCTTATCGCTGCTTTAAAGTTCAATACCCCTTATGGATTTATCAAGTAGTCTCAAATGGATTTATGGTGGCTACCTTATGTAGCTTGAAATTTGTGCTAAATACCTTGTGGTGGGCCTGGTGGCTATTCCTGAACGCATCTTGTATGGGGTTTTGATTCCTGCTGTATTTCTTGTTAGACTTTATACTATTAACTAAGCCATTCTATATAGTTGTCACTATATTACTGCATTGAAGTTTCTCCAGTGATTGAAGCTTAAATTTGTAACACGTCAACCTTGTTTGTATTTTAATGCTTTAATGTGAGTAATTTTCAGATCACAGATGCTTGCTCGGCTTGTTTTGAACAGCGGACTGTTTTTACACAGCAGGTCCTGGCAAAGGCCTTAAACCAGATGGTATGCATAGATTCTCAGTATCAACATTTGAATATCTCTTGGTCCTTGCTCATTTCGTTTCACTTTCTAGGTTGATCAAACTCCTCTCCCGCTACTCTTCATGAGAACTGTAATCCAAGCAATTGATGCATTTCCAACACTGGTGAATACAGTTGGCTCGCTAAATATAATTTGATGCGGCTCTGGATTTTTTCTTGTGTCTGGTTGCAGTTACTTATTTGTTCATGGTTTTTGTTGGGTTCCACATGGTACATTAAACCGCAAGGTGATACATCACCTAGTAAATTGATATCAGGCAATTGGGAAGTTATACTCAGAACTGTATTTAGACTTTTTGAGATGGCTAAATTATTATTTATCGATTCCTTCATGAAATGTTAGGTTCATCTGGTGTAAGAGAAAACTAAAATACCATATTTTCTTAACTGAGCAACATGATATTTCATAGATTTTATTGACAATAATTTCAAGCCTTCGGGACTTGTGAACCACATTCACTTCTTTATTAGAAAGATACAGTTCTAGATTTGAATGAATTATGGATTTCAGAATAAAGCCTTCTTGTAGCATACCAGTAGGCATAATGCAAACCAGTACCTAAGATATTTTGTGTGGTATCATAGCCAGAAATATTGTTAATTGGGTTGCTTATTACTGCATCAAAATCTGTTATGTAGAACATAAATGATCTTAAAATTGATGTTCAGCTATGGAATATCAACTTAAATAAATGTACAGGATGCTTGAAAAGTCATGCAGTTGTCCACATAAATGCTTAATATTATCCTTGTGAAAGAATGGAAGACCAGATTATATGAAGTGAAGGATGTAAAACCAGTTACAAGACTGGTACTTGATTAATAATAAGAAACTCATTTTTCATTGATTTGTGCTTATAATGATATTTTTTTAATCTTATAATTTTGGCATTCACCATACCCGTGCCCAACATAACTTTCAACCCGTATTGCAAATGTGAACTATTTGGAGAAACAACCAACAATTTTGTCTTCTAGCAAGTGGTGCCTAATCTTTAGAAAATGTTTGCTACAGTTTAGTTTACAGTTTAAAAATGCTTTTTCTATTTCAATTTTGGAAGCATATATCAGAGTATGTTACGTCTAGCTTTTCACTGGTGGTATGCAATATATGCATATAGTTCCTGTCGTTTCACTAGTGCCTTAATTTATTGAATTATTGCTGTGCAGAAGACCTAGCACTGTTAGTAACAGTTTTACTTGGATTCCAGGTACATTTTGTCATGGAAATACTGTCCAAACTTGTGAACAAACAGGTATGTTAATGAAAACTGGAATCAGGTTATTTCCTCTATTGAATTTTTAGCCAATATATCATGGTTTAACATTATTGCTTATTGTGTAAGTTTTGAAAGACAACCTGCTGTTTCTAATATCTTGTCCACAGGTATGGCGAATGCCAAAATTATGGGTTGGATTCTTGAAATGTATCTCGCAAACGCAGCCACATTCATTCAGTGTATTGTTACAGGTATTGTATTGTCAATGTGCATATGGATGTAATTCCCTTGTCCTTTTGGCTTTCTTTGTTGGCTGTTAACATTTGACACATGCTTGCAGTTGCCATCACCACAGCTTGAAAATGCTCTGAACAAATATTCTTATCTTCGCAGTCCTCTGTTGGCTTTTGCGAACCAATCTAATATTAGATCCTCACTCCCAAGGTAAGGTCATCTTGCATCTCATTGACTTCTGTTCAGTGCGAAGGAAATTTGATGAATTCCAGATTATATTGAAGCAATGTTAGCATCTTGGTGAAATTTACCTGCTTGATTTTTTTCCCTTGAGGGGACAATAAATTAGTGAAAAAGTTTTGATAATCAACTGAGTTTTAAAAACCATGAGGAGAAAAGGGATAATAACTAGAAGAGTTTCAGCAATAACATGCCGTTCTCATTGATTCATTGAATGTTGGAAATCATGGGTACTGAAGGTCTACATTGTTTATTCTTGGGTAGTTTGTTAAAAGGGTAGTGTCCCAAAATATCAACTTGACTTTTGCTCCATGTCGGTTTATTAGTTCTAAGATTCTATTATTTACTGGACTAACTGGTTATATAATGTTTCATGAGTTACCAGTTTATTTATAGAAAAATATGCCATGCAACAGGCATAGCAAATAAGAGTTGATGCAGTTTTCTAACAAATGATGCTTTTTCTATGTAGCTTACAAAATGGGTTGAACAATGGATTTCTGCATCATGTATTAGATTTTATGCTAGATCTCAGAAGGTTTTGAGATCTAAATGACCATACATTGAAGTGGTGAAAATTCCATTTTAACGCCTCATAAATTTTGGCTTAAATTCTGAATTTCCTTCTGAAGTTTGGGAAGTAAAGACCCCTTGTCAGCATAACCTGTAAGTTGAAGGGTAAAACTAGGAATCACTATTTTAATTCAAAAGAGACCGATAAATATAGGGTTAGAGAGGGAAAGAGGAGAAAAAGGAAAATCATGGGAAAAGTTAAAAAGTCTGAACCAAAATTAGGAATCTATCCTCTTCTCCACTCAGTATGCACCTACCTCCGCTTTGGCTTGCTCCCAATTATTTGATCCCACCCCACCTCAACTGCAAATACAACTTTCCTTTTTCTTTCTCACAGCCCAAGCTGCATCCAGTTGGAATGGAAAAGTTAAGAATAGGAATTATGGAAATATTTCATTGTAGCTTATATCCTAGTCTAGTTTGGAATTACTACTTTTCTTTTTTAGTAAAAGGATTTAATATTCTTTCCTTTTACTTTTCCTTCTGTTGATAGGATTGTACTCATATATAAGATTAGTTGAGTATGTAATAAATTATTGGGCCTTAATTTTAAATTGGTATTAGAGCGGGTTTAATCTGTCTTAAGTTAAACTCACAATCAAAATTATTTTTTCAGGCTTAATCCTGCAGCAGACCTTTATCTCTGAGACCCTCGACCTCTAAATCACTTCGGTGAACATCTACCTCTATATTGCTCCTTTTACCCTCTCCCCCACACCTCACTAAAAATTAGTGTTTTACTTGAAATTGGGTCTGAAAATTATGGTATAAATTGTTGAGCTCTAGTTACCAAAATAAGAAACTCTAGAACCCATATCAAAACCATAAAACACACCTTTTGTAACCACTCCGAAGACCTCCCTGATCAGAGAAACTTACATGTGACCTCTCATCTTCTTAGACAAAGCCCGACGGCTCTCTTCGGGTTGTGCGAAATTTCTACTATCGCCTCGCCTCATTCTCGCAACATCTTGGTGAAGTCGTGACCATTCCAATGAGGTCTACTAGCCTTACGACCATTCTGGAGAAGTTTGCAACTGATTTGCAATTTCTTTCTTGCTGCCAAGATCATTTACATTGTTTTACCACTAGTTAAATCGTTCGAGGGACATCTATGGTTGGTTGGTGGCATATGTTTAGGTTGGGTGTGGATTAGCTGTATGTTGGGAGAGTTTGATTCTCAATTTGGCTTTTCTCAATTATGGTACTCAAGTTTATTTTGTGAAGGTTGTCCTTGGAATTTTTCTAATAGTGTAAGTTGGTTCTTGAAGTTTCAGAATATTGCATAGTGCTTGTAACGACCCAAATTTTACATTTGGAATCATTATACATGTACTTGTAAAAGAGTACTTTCATAATCAAAAGAAAAAAAGGATAATGTTTTTTAACATGCGAGGATTTAAAATTAGTTTTAAGAGAAATAAATTAACATTATTGAAATCCTTAACTACATAATTTATTCTTCATTTTTCACCCACGCAAGCACAATCCACCTCCGATCGCTTGAACCTACCGTTTTAGTTTCCTATAAACATTTTACATGAATCTCAGTAAATGAGTAATAGAGATTTCATCTCATGTTTAAATACAGGAAATCATAACATATATATGGAGACACGGGGAATTAAAATTCGAACTTCGTAGCTATAATTCCCGTGCGTAGCGCTACTGTCGGGTCCTTTGAACTTACACATATAGAACCGTTATTATAATCATAATTTCGATTTTCGTATCATCATATTCATAACTAGTGTTACGAAACTTGTGTACTTTTTGAGCTATGATGCATATGGCGCTTCTTCGTAACTTAGGTTCAGTTGAATATTTAACGGTTGATGTCTCACTATATGAGTTAGGTCATGGACATACTTTCTAATCATTGATACATGAAAGACATCGTGTGCTGTTGAAAGTTCTGGTGGCAAAGCTAATTGATATGCAAGATTTCCAATCTGCTTTAAAATTTCGAAAGGACCAATATATCTTGATCTGAGCTTACCCCTCTTACCAAATCGTAGTACCCCCTTCATGGGTGTAACCTTTAAAAGTATCTTATCTCCAATCTCAAATTCCAAGTTTTTTCTTCTTTTATCTGCATAATTTTTTTTATTATCTATCTTGGGCCATTTTCATGCTAACTCTGATCTTTTCAATAGCTTGTACTGTCTGCTCTACAATTTCTGGGCCTCATTAGGTGCCATGTCAATGGAGGCATGGCAGCTATTATTGTATGGAAATTCAATTAAAGGTAGATGCTTTTCCCAATGTCCATCAAACTCTAGGACACACAATAGCAACATATCCTCTAATGTTTGAATTGTCCATTGAGACTGTCCATCCCATAGCCCCGATGTAAACTCTTCCAAAAGTTCGATGTGAACCTTGGGTCCCTATCGGATACAATTGAAACTAGGACACCACGCAAGCCTTACTATTTCTTTAACATATAACCGTGCAAATTGGTCTATAGAAAATGTCATGCGAACAGGTAAGAAATGGGCAGACTTGGTTAAATGATTGACAATCATAAAAAATAAAACATACCTTTTGCAACCACTCTGAAGACCTCCCTGATCGGAGAAACTTACGTGTGACCTCTAATCTTCTTAGACAAAGCCCGACGGCTCTCTTTAGGTCGTGCGAAATTTCTACTATCGCCTCGCCTCATTCTCGCAACATCTTGGTGAAGTCGTGACCATTCCAATGAGGTCTACTAGCCTTACGACCATTCTGGAGAAGTTTGCAACTGATTTGCAATTTCTTTCTTGCTGCCAAGATCATTTACATTGTTTTACCACTAGTTAAATCGTTCGATGGTTGGTTGGTGGCATATGTTTAGGTTGGGTGTGGATTAGCTGTATGTTGGGAGAGTTTGATTCTCAATTTGGCTTTTCTCAATTATGGTCCTCAAGTTTATTTTGTGAAGGTTGTCCTTGGAATTTTTCTAATAGTGTAAGTTGGTTCCTGAAGTTCAGAATATTGCATAGTGCTTGTAACGATCCAAAGTTTACCTTTGGAATCATTATACATGTACCGTAAAAGAGTACTTTCATAAACAAAAGAAAAAAAGGATAATGTTTTCTTAACATGCGAGGATTTAAAATAGTTTAAGAGAAATAAATGAACATTATTAAAACCTTTAACTACATAATTTATTCATTTTTCACCTACACAAGCACAATCCACCTCCGATCGCCTCGAACTCACCTTTTTAATTACCTATAAAAATTAACATTTTAATATATATGAGAAAGAAATCTCAGTAGATGAGTAATAATGAATTTCATCTTATATTTTAATACGGAATATAATAATATACACATGGAGACACGGGGAATTTAAATTCGAACTTTGTGGCCATAATTCCCGTATGTAATGTTGCTAAACTCCGGTCCTTTGAACTTACCCATATAGAATCCTATCATAATCGTAACTTGGATTTTCATATCATTATATTTAGAACAAATTTCTGTAATTTAAATAATGAAAGAACAATTCGTACTACTACACTTATAGTTGTTTGGAAAAAGATCAAAGTATATTGAGGAAATTGTCTGTTTAGACTTTTACTCCAAAATTCTTTGGATACCGTACATACTAAACTTTGTAATGTGAAATTGTGTAAAAAATGAGTTAAAAGAAAGGAAGGTGTAAAGAGCTTAGTTGTGTATGAGTGTTAGTGATATGAGGGCGTATAAATAGGGGTATCTAAGGTTTGACTATATTACCTATTTTGGTACAAACATTCATTCCCTTATTAATATCACACATTTTCCTGTATAGACTGTAATCAATCACTCAACTAATTACCCAATTTAACTATATTAATAAATATATAATTGCTACTAATAAGTTATTGTCATATAATTAAACATTTGATTTAAATTATGTCAAAATAATTATTATAACGTACCATGTAAAAATATTAGATTGCTAATTACACAAGCATGAATAATGTTTCTAATTTTAATGAATGAAAGTTTCTTTAATTATAATTAACCAATTAATTAGGTTANTACACAAGCATGAATAATGTTTCTAATTTTAATGAATGAAAGTTTCTTTAATTATAATTAACCAATTAATTAGGTTAATTGACATACAATATTTAAATCAATCATGCAATCATATTACTTAGATTTAGCCAAGGAAAAATCTGCATGTGTAAAAGAAATTGCTCTATGGTCCTACACTATTGCTCAACATTTAATTAGGTCTCCCAATAAAAAAAAAAAAAACTTACTTCTAGCCACTAAATTCAATTTTAACAGCTACTTAAAGTTATTTCCGGATGTTATAGTGTTATTTTGATTCTGTGGAAATATATGAAAGTTGGTGCTCCCTGAAATTACAGAATATTACATATTAATCCTTGAACATTTTGCAAAGTTAACTTTGGTCCCTGAAACTTTTAGATTGGAGCTAGTTAGCTCCTTCTAGTGCCCTTTAGTGTTTTGTTTGATCGATTTTTACTACTATTAACCTTTAGAGACCTTTCTCATCACGTAATCTTGGTTGAGCCAGCCATCTAGTAAGCTCTAGAGATCTGGCAAATTAATGATCTTCCTCAGTTGATATTCTTCAGTTTGTTTCATTATGTTGCCGTCAATATCTGATAAAAGTGATAAGACTGATTCTGACAGGAAGAATGAATGTTTCTTCTTTGATTATTCGTGACATTACACAACCTATTCATATTAGATTGGATGAAGCTAATTACCATCTGTGGTCTAACATTCTAGAGATGCATATTGCGGGTCAGAAGGAAATGGGCTACATCACAGGATTTGAGGTTACACCGTTGGAGAATAATCCGAGTTATGATGACTATTGAAGACTTTTAGTCAAGTCTTGGCTCATAAGTTCCATGACTACCAACCTGATGCAGAATTTTGTTCAGTGCCACAGGGCTAAAGATTTTTAGGATTCAATAAAACTCTTTACATGTATATGAATTGATGAAGAAACCATTCCGGTTGCATCAAGATCGTCGGCCCCTTGCTGAATTCTACAATGAACTTAATCCATATTTTTGAAACTTGATTATTGGAGGCTTAATGCTGATATTGTGACACAGCGTATTTTTGGTGATCAGGTATATATGTTTGTTATAGGTCATGATCACAGTTTGGATCAAGTTAGTAGTCATGTTTTGGCTACATCTCCTGTCCAAGTCTGGAATAGACCTACTTATTTGTATGTCGTGAAGTATATAGGCAAGTTACTATGGTTACAGAGGTTGTTTCTGAGGCTTAAGTTTTGGTTAGCTAGAAGAATAACTCAAAATTAGCTACTTCAGCCCTTTCTATTGGGCTTGCATCTATTGTGATGGCGCTACACACATTTGATGTTCGTTGAAAACTACACTGTTACTCAGTTAAAGAATAAGCAAGCTGAAAAATCATTGATGCCTCTCCATCCTGTGTTGCTCATGTATCTGAAGTAACCCCTCATACATGATAATCTAACTGAAATGACAATTGGAATTGGTAGAGAGGGGGAGGCTTTTACTACTTGGAGTTCTGACCAGAGTAGTGGGCCAATCTATATACCACCATCCAATTTAGGTATGTAGCGATACACCAACTTGAAGGAGAGAGTTGGAATAGAAAAGTTAGAATAGGAATCATGGAAATATTTCCTTCTAGCTTATATCCTAGTCTAGTTAGGAATTACTATTTTTTTCTTTTAAGTAATAGGATTTTATATCTTTCCTTTTTCTTATCCTTCTATTGATAGGATTCTACTCCCATATATAAGAGTGATCTCTATTGCATAGACACTTCAACTAAGACAGCCTATATATAAAAGTGATCTCTATTGCATAGACACTTCAACTAAGGCAGCGTGTCTGTGTCCGACATTTGTCGGCCACTGACATTCTTTGGCCACTATACCATGATCATTTTTCTTTTCTTATTAGAAATATTATGCCCTTGCTTGGGCCCCATTTTTAGGTTAAAATGCATTTTAGAATGGTGTTTTGTTGTGATTTAAAAATAAGGAGAAATTTTGAATTTTCGTATAAAATTATTTTATGGGAGAATGTGCGGTTAAAAAATGAGATTTGAAAACATAGGGCCAAACATAGTGAATATATTTTTAACTCAAATTTATGAGTAAATAACCAATATGTACTCATATTTAAAAGATTTTAATAAAAAAAATTAATATTAAGTATAAAACTAAAATCATCCTATATAAATGAAGAATTTTAAAGAATTTAATTTTCGTGTCGACAACATGTTGTGTGAGTACTTTTTAAAAAAATCGCATGTCAATGTGTCGAATATATGTGTCCGTGTCGGTGTATCATATGGAGTGATAGAACCCAAAATGTGACAGAAATAACGGATAATGAAGACTAATGAATTGAGGTTATATTGATTGAATAAAAGATTATAGCAAAAGAAAGAAATGATATGTAGCCTTTTGAGAGGACTATTGCTCTTTATCTCACTCCACACACTTGAAAAACATGCTCCTACTCTCTATTATTATTCTATTTATAAGCGAAGAACCAAGGAACCACCGAAGAGGAAAGCATATAGAGAGGAAATTTCACTTAGAGAGATTGTCCAAAGAGAAGACGTTTCAGTTGAGAAGATCGCATCTACGAACAATGTAGCTAATCCGTTTAAAAAATACTGTCAGCTTGTAGCTTTGAGCAACACCTTGTGGGAATGTGTTAGCCCCTTAAAGGCTGACATGTGCAGTGGCATGGGCATGCCTTGCCCTCATGCTGGATCTGCACACTTTGGTTCTCGGGAGCAAGGCAACAGTAGAATTCAGCTGCAGTCCAGTGAGCTGAGTCCACTAATTCGGATGTCATAACTCGGAAGTTATGAATGGGCATATGTGTGACATGTGTCCTGGTCGGTTTTCATTGTCCATACAAGTGGAGTGTGTGGGCAGTTGCTGGGAATAGTCATGGAGGGCAGTTTCTGGCAGTTCTGGCCTTGGTGGGTCGG
>CAIGRB010123330.1:0-14150 GCA_903798255.1 Fraxinus quadrangulata | reverse complement strand
CTCCACATCTTCCAATGAATTCAATCACTACTCTACAAAATTATCCTAGATTTTTAAAAAAATCATAATGATTTTAAAATTCACCAACTGTCCATAACACACCCCAAAACAGAATCAAACTCAAGTACTTTTAAAGAAGTCCAATTGCTAGATTGTACACATTCTATTATACTGAAAGCATGCTCAACAAAATCAGTATCCATATACCTTTTACCACTAGGTTCGTCCCTAGCAGATGAATAGAATGGAACCGCAGGTGATGGTGGCAAAGTGGCATTATCCATATCTCCGAACTCCACATAGCAGTATTCTTCAAATTCGGCCCTTTACGAACTCCTAATTGTACCAAACTGAATGTCCAGCACGGTGCTAATCATATGCTGATTGACTCTTCTAGATTCTACACGACCCTACAAGATCTATAACTGAGACATTTTATATCCCTCTAATACAACCTGGACATCCTTACAAATCTTCAAAACTCTACATCCACAAAAGTACTTATAACCATTTGAATTAAGGATAGATAACGAGATGTGATTCTTCTTCAAATCCAGAACAAGTTGAACTTTGCCAGTGTTCTAATTGTCTCATTCAATAGCTTCAATCTGATCGTATCAATTCCAGCAATACGAAAAGATGTGTTGTCTTCCATAACCACGATACATTTGGAAACAGTTTCACATGTAGTAAAACTCGCATACTATTCAAAGACGATCATAATCTCACGGAGACTCATTTTACTANTTTGCCAGTGTTCTAATTGTCTCATTCAATAGCTTCAATCTGATCGTATCAATTCCAGCAATACGAAAAGATGTGTTGTCTTCCATAACCACTATACTTTTGGAAACAGGTTCACATGTAGTATAACTCGCATACTATTCAAAGACGATCATAATCTCACGGAGACTCATTTTACTATAATAGATTAAAAATTCAAAATCCTACTTTTGAAAAATTGAGAATTGATAAATACACTGCACGTAAGGTTTGAGAGAGCAATTTTAAATTTTCTATAAATTTTAAAGAAAATTTTAAAACATGCAAGATTGAAATTTTAAAATAACTAAAGTATCCTAATTCATGTTATCATATATTCCAAATTTGACAATTATCTATTGTCAATCCGAGTCATGAAGCAAAGCATCACATAATCTAATAAATCTCCCTTAAAGAAAACTCTAAAAAATTACGAATTTTAACTATAATTAATCTCATAGCATCATTTATGTAAGATTATAATAACAACGTGCAAATGATAAATGATAGGTTAATTATTTTAATTAAGTGATACTTATTCCAAGTCAACAATAAATCATTGTGTGATGACCATTATTTATTGTCACATCATCAATTTCCCGTCACTAAAAGTAGACGAAGTTGCCTTAATTAGAACCTAATTAAAGTGTGGTTAATTGATTGAAATAAATAATATAGTTACTTAATTGATATCATATTAGAGTACAGTTATCCAACTAGACAAAATTGAATTATGTTGAAGTTTTTATAAACTTAAACTTTATGAAACATTATAAATTGTCAAGATCTTCATGACAAATCATCAAGAAAAATAATTAATGCGGAACATACTTTGATCCATTGATTTATCTTTAAGATCAATTTGCAATCCCTTTTTGATTTATCTTTTTGTTTTTAATCTTGATTACCTTGTTTTTCAATTTAATTGTTTCAATCCTTTTTTAATTGTTGATTGTGCATTGTTTATCTTCATTTTCAATATACTTTCTCTATTAATTCTTGTGTTGATGTGCTGACACAAAGAATGAGAAATTACATATGAATTGGGGACAATAACTCTATATATAATTTTCATATATATTTCGCCCATCATGAAATACAATTCAAAAAGAACTCGGTCTCTATTCATATAATCCGACACACACTTTATTTAGATGCACAAAACTCAATTACTTAGTTTTTTTATTAGATCATTTCAATTTTAAGCTTAACTTTAAAATATCTTTTATACACAATAGCATATATCGGCCCACATGGCAATTGAAATAATTTCCCAACAATCTCCCACTTGGTTCATATATGTTACCTTATAAATGTGTATAACCTTATGAGTTCAATACTTTTACTATCTTAACAAAAGCATCTCCGAATAATCTCATCCATCAATCTGTCAATATAGGATCAAAATGGTCTTCGTTACAAGTATCATAAGTAAACCCTTAATGGTCACGTATATCAATATAATCAAATGATATAAATCAAATGTAGATGTGTAGCATGAAAATTACATGCAATGTGACCCAAACATACATATTTTCAACTTGTCCTACCTTATTATTTAATATCTTATACTTTTAATAAGATCAAACCGAAAACTTTAATTAGAGTAAAAACTGAACTAAATACTTTATTACCGAAATAAACTTGAATGTGTGCCACCCAAGATCGTGTGCCAAAAAAAAAACAACATTCAAAATTACAAACTCACACTCAACTAGCATATCACCAAAATGTACAACACCTATATGAGCAGTGTGTTCATGAAAGACCTTGGATGGTAGACATTTAGTGAATGGATCTACTATTATAGAGTTTGTCCAAATATGTTCCATAATAACCTGATCACTCTGAACCCTTTGTTTTACAACTAGAAATTTAATGTCTATAAATTTATACTTTTTTAACTTCTATTGTTATTTGATTACAAGACTACTAACTTATTGTCACAAAATAGGTTAAGTTCTCTTTCATTCCATGTATAATTTGCAGCCCAGTGGCAAATTTTCCAGCCATATTCCTTGATGGATGCCTCATAACACGCTAAAAACTTTGTTTTCATGGTTGAAGAAGTTATGAGTGTCTACTTAGCACTCTTCCAGGATATAGCTCATCCGGCCAGCAGGAAGAAATAGCTGAATGTGGATCTCCTACTGTCATGACATCCAGCAAAATCAGAATCAAAATAACCAATGATCTCTAATTGGTCTGATTTCCTGTATGTAAGCATGTAATCTTTTATTCTCTGTAAATAACGCATAACCTACTAGCTACCTTCGAATGATCCATCACAGGATCACTCAAATATATGCCTAACATTCCAATATTGAATGCTATATTCGAATATATGCATACCTAAATATACATTAAACTCCCAACTACTGAAGCATAGAGAATTTTCAACATCTCATTTACTTCAAGGTCATTATTAGGGAATTGATTGAGATTAAAATCATCTCCCTTAGCAACATAGGGTATCATCTGGTTTGCAATCCTACATCCCAAATATCTTAAATATTGTATCGATATAGCTCTTTTGATAAAATTCAAGAATACCCCGAGAATTATCCCGATGTATCTGAGTCCTTAATACAAAAGAGGCGTCAACAAGATATTTCATCTCAAAATTCTTTGATAGAATTCTCTTGATTTCATACTATAAGCCTATATCATTGCAGGCAAAAAATATATCATTGACATACAATATCAGAAAAATATACTTACTTTCACTAAACATGTAGTATATTCAATCATCAACCGCATTTATCCCAAATCCAAACAATATGATTATTTGATGAAATTTGTGATATCATTGACGGGAAGCCTACTTAAGCTCATAGATAGATTTCTTTAATTTGCAAAACCATTTTCTTTGGGTCTCCTGAAAAATAAAGTTTTGCGGTTGCACCATATATAACATCTCAACCATTCAATTGAGACGTCTTCTTTACATCAATCTGATGTAACTTAAGATTAAAGTGTGCCACAAGTGCCATTATAATCTTGAAAGAGTTTTTCATTGAAACTAGAGAGATAGTCTCTTTGTAATTGATGTGTTCCCTTTAAATAAAATCATTTGCAACAAGACAAGCCTTATAACTTTTTATATCACCATTTGAACCCTTCTTGGTTTTAAATATTAATTTGCAATCAATAGGTTTCGTACCTTCATGCGATGAGACAAGTTCCCAAACGTCATTTTCTTTCATGGACTTTATTTCTTCATCCATGACATCAATCCACTTTTGAGAATTAATCATTTGTAGTGCTTGATGAAAGCTGATAGGATCTTCTTCCATCAATCTAATACCATCCTCATGTTCTGGAGAAATACTATAAAGTCATCTGAAATTACATTTTTATTTCTTTAGTAGATCTCCTTAATAGCATTTGTTATTGAGATTGTTGAGTTTCTTCTTCTTCTTCTTCTGGAACAATCTCTTGATTGTTTATAGGGGGTTCGGAATAGTACCTTGATTCGGAATTGCTTCTTAAACAAGATCTAAAGCAAAAATTTGTCTATGATCCTGATCATTGTCAATTGCAATATGAGTGATATTTATATATTCTTCCTCAAAAATAAATCCCTAACCTCATCTTCCCCTAAAAACTTCATATCCTCAAAGAATCAGGCATTTCTCGTTTCGAAAATTGATTTGGTAGTGAGATCATAAAATTTATAACTCATTGACCTCTCAAAGTATCCAATAAAATAAGAACTGATAGTTCTGAAATCCAGTTTCTTTTCATATGGCCTATAAGGTATTGCCTTAGTTGGACAACCCCAAATGTATAAGTGTTTCAAACTAGGCTTTTTATGTGTCCAATGTTCATAAAAGGTTTTGACAGTTGATTTGCTTGGAACTTTATTGAGAATATAAACTACGATTTTTAATGCTTCTCTCCAGAGAGATTCTGACAAGATGAAATGACTAATTATACTCCTTATCATGTTCTTAAGTTTTCTGTTTCATTTTTCAGCAGCACCATTCATGCTAGAAGAACCTAGCATAGTGTACTGTGAAACGATTTCACATTCCTGTAAGAATTTAGCAAAAGGCCCCAGACATTGTTCTCCTGATTCATCATATCTGTCATAGTATTCACCACCACGGTCAGATCTGACATGTTTTATTATTTGCCGAGTTGATTTTCAAGTTCAGCCTTATAAGCTTTGAACACATCTAGTGATTGGATTTTCTCATGAATGAGATACAAGTAACCATAACGGGAATAATCGTCTATGAACATAATAAATGACTGTTGACCATTCCAAGAAGTCAAAGGGAATGTCCCACAAATATTCATATGAATTAGTTCCAAGATGTCCGTAGTCCTATTCGCATTAAATCTCCTTATATTTGTTTGTTTCCCCTTAATGCAATTTACACAAACACTTAAGTCTGAAAAATCAAGGGGATCAAGAATTCCTTCTGACGCGAGTTTTTCAATTCTCTTTCGAGAAATGTGACCTGATTATACCCAAAGAATAATGCTGTAATTATAGCACTGTTTTGGGGTATCGATTCCACAGGAAGATGGAAAAATACTCAAGGGTTCAACAAATTAGGGTTTTTTGGTGAATTGTTTGAAAATAATTTATTTTTCGAAATAAAATTTAAATATAAATGGATCAAGTAATTAAATTGAAATCAATGAGTTAAAACAGTGAAGCGTCGAAATTTCCTCAATTAGATCGGATCATTCAACGTCAATTATTTATTTTTTATAATTCAATTAGAGGTTTTCATCACAGCACTCTAATCGCAAGATTTATCGTTAAAAATCAATTTAATTCAAATGTAACCCTATAATCTAGATTTTCTAACAATTTCCCACAATTATTTATTGAAATCAGATTATAAATCGACCATATATATCAAGTATAAGGTAGTAGATAATCACACCAATAAAATAAATGAAATTGAAATTCAACAAGTATTTCTATCGTTCGATAGATAAAGCATGACTAATGTCTATGAAAAATTTAATAAGAGCTAAACCAATTTCAAAATAAATTTATGAAGAGAAAATCTAAACCTAGAATTGTTTAACAAGAAAAACAAAAAATTACATAAATAAAATACGTGAAATCACCAAATCCAACGAGTTCCTCCCTTACTTCACCAAATTGTTTAGCTCTTCATGGAGTTCTTGAGCCAAAAGATGAGAGAAAGTGTATGGAGACGTTCCCAATATGTATTCTGCTGTTAAGTATTTTTAGAAGTCGAAAATTGGATAAAAATCAAGTCCAAATTGATTTCCAAAAGAGTTCCAATCGAATAAGGAAAGTTGCATTCGCGCGCGGATTTTTTGTCTTTACACAGCAGTCAGTAATTTGGTCATAACTTTCTCTCCTGATATCCAATTTAGGCGATTCAAAATGAGTTGAAAATATAACTCAAATGGCTACAACTTTGATAGATATTTATTCCAATTCGGACATTTACTATACTAAAAATGGGTCTCAATCTTCAGTTAAAAATATGGAATATATCTTGTGCGAATTGAAAATTGATTTTGATAATATTTCATTCTTTTTTGAGTTCCAATTACATCCAATTGTCTCCAAGCAATCTTCAAAATATCTTCTTGTGGTCCGAACGAACTATTGAGAATTTGAAATTTGGTCCTCAAACTTTCATTTTCTTTCATTTTGGTCCATTTTTCCTTATTTCTTCCCAATTTCGCTACATTCGCCATGTTGTTCTGTAAAATATAAATTGCATAGAATTAAGCCATATTCCAATATATTAACCAACAAATTTTCATGTTTTAATAGTAAAATAAGTGTGTAAAAATGCACTTATCAAACTCTCTTAAATTTCAACTATTGTTTGTGCTCAAACAAAACTGTAGCTTAACTCTACACAAAATAGTTTGACAATCTGCCTTAGGATTGAAATTCAGTAATCAAATAAATGAACACTTACAACAGTGCAAAAATTAAATCAATTTCCATCCATTACATGCTTACCTCGACTTGTGTGAATGAAAACCCATGTTAACATATTCAGATTGTAATTGGCTCAACACCTAACCCATAGTAGTCAAATATAATCTTACTTCGCTCAAGAGATACACTCCCCAAACTTATGTTTTTCACTTTTTTTTGAGTGCATTCTAAGTTGAACTTTTCAATTCTATTCATTATCATTTCTTAGCTTGGATATAACTCACTATTACAAGCTCACATTTCAACAAGTCGAGATTCTTCTATAGTTTTGATTGCATCAACCCGTAAGACTAAATTGAGTTACTTGCTTCTCATCAAATGTGTAGTTTTATCAATCGAATGTCTAGAGTTCAATTAATGTACTTGTGTATTTGTTTTTTCATTTTTCATGTTTTCTCCATTTTTTCTTTTTATTTTCGAACATTTTCTCATTTGCTTTCTATATAACCCATATAGCGAGTTTTAGGCCAATGACTATCAAGTCAGATAACCATAGGGTATCAGGTTTTAAATAATCGTTACAAACTTAATCACCCAAGTTATACAAGCTCGAAAGTACGTTTTTATTCACTGAAAGATTAGTGCATTGCCTCTTTTTCTTTTAGACATTCAGTTTTTAAAACTAGCCTCTAACTTAAAATTTTCACATCGTTTTCGTCTCATTAAGTTTTAGACAATCCACACAAGATAATTTTCATACACGAAATCCCTACTCATCTCAATGTTCCTTTGTAACAGCTCAAATATCTCCAAACTACTCTATATTTAGATTATGGATCAGTATTATAGAGGTTGTTCGGTTTCACTTACTATATTCAACTATTTTCTAAACACTGAACCACATCACTAACTCAATATATCAAATATGAGTAAGGTGCATAGAGAATGTCAAGTTTCACACAAACAGGTTTTGACTAATCTAACACTGCATTATTTTCATTATTCACAGCCGATACATATTCCAATAATCATATCATAGCTGGCACAGTTATTAAACCCGCACAAGTATACAAAACTAAAGTTGTAATCTAATGCTAGAAAACAAATAAAAAACTGAAAATAAATAAGCAAAAACTACAAAATCTTTTTTTTAAATGCACGCAGTCACAAAAAAAAAACAAATTGCTGACAAAATGATGAACGCATGAATGGCCATCCCCAAACTTATTTGGAACATTGTCCTCAATGTTTAGATAACCACAAATAACAAAACTGAAAAGCACGTAAAGAACATGATAAATGTACAATAAGATAAAGAAAATGGGTTCAAAGTACTCCCCTGATTAGCATGAAGGAGGGGGATGAAAACCGATCACATAGACTACATGGAAGACGTCAAATGTGGTAAATAGGACCTGCAAGGAGAATTTCTTCCACCGCAGGCACCTGTTGCCCATATGCTATTTTCAAACGTCATCCATTCACTTTGAATACCCTACCATAATTAGAATTCTCAATTTCAACGGCCCTATTATCGAAAACTTGTTTCACCACAAAAGGGTCAGTCCACCCGAATCGAAGTTTTCCTGTTGCTTGTGAAGTCTAAAATCATACAAGTACACTTTTTGATTTTGTTTAAATGTTTTTCTAAGAATGTTTTTATCATGAATAACTTTTATTTTTGCCTTGTAGATTCTAAAACTCTCATAAGAGTCATTCCTCAATTCCTCTAACTCATTCAGATGAAATTTTCTAAACTTATCGCCCTCATCTAGATCAAAATTAAAATGTTTAATTGCTCAATAGGATCGGTGTTCAAGCTCTACACGTAAATGGCAAGGCTTTCCAAAAATGAGACGATATGGTGACATGCTTAAGGAAGTCTTAAAAGCCGTGCGGTAAGCCCAAAGTGCATCGTTCAGTCTTAAAGATCAATCTTTACGATTAAGGTTTACCTTTTTCTCCTAGATTTGTTTAATTTCCCCATTAGCCAGTCCTATTTGTCTACTAGTTTGGGGGTGATAAGCAGTAGAAATTTTATGAATGACCCCATACTTTTTCATGAGTGCTTTGAATAAACTGTTGCAAAAGTGTATGCCTCTATCACTAATAATAACACGTGGTGTGCCAAACCAAGACAAAACGTTTTCTTTTCGAAATTTAACAATTGTTTTATTGTCATTAGACCTATAAGCAGAAGCTTCTACCCATTTAGGCACGTAATCAACTGCTACAATGATGCATAAATAACCAAAAGAGCGTGGAAAATGTCCTATAAAATCAATTCCCCAATAGTCAAATATTTCAATTACAAAAATGGAATTTAGGGGCATCATGTTACGTCGTGACACAATACCTAATTTTTGGCATCTTTCACAAGATCTACAGTATTCATTAGTGTCTTTAAATAAGGTAGGCCAGTAGAAAACCACACTGTAAAATTTTTGCAGCAATCTTTTTTATAGAAAAGTGGCCTCCACATGTTTGGGTATGACAAAAACCTAGCACACTAGGTATCTCCAGATTCGGAACACAACGTCTTAAAATTTGGTTGGACAGTATTTAAATAGACATGGATCATCCCAATAAAAATTACGTACATCAACCAAGAACTTCCCCCTATCATATGCGCTCCACTTTCTAGGAATCTCACTTACAGCCAAATAATTCACAATGTGAGCAAACCATGATAAAGGAGAGACAGAAAACAAATTCTCATTTAGAAATTCATCTCTGATTTGCAATGTGATTGTGTTGTCCTTGAAAGTTAGCCTTGATAGATGGTCGGCTATCACATTCTCCACTTTCTTCTTATCTTTAATGGTGATATCAAATTCCTGTAAAAGTAAGATCAACCGTATTAATAGCGTCTTAGAATCCTTCTTTGTAAGAATGTATTTAAGGGCTGTATGATCTGTGAAGATTGTGATGGGAGAGCCGATCAAATAAGATCTAAACTTATCAAGCGCAAAGACTACAACTAGTAACTCTTTTTCAGTAGTGGAATAGTTCATTTGAGCACTGTTAAGAGTTCTACTAGCATAATAAATCACAAAAGGCTTACCTTCTCTGCATTGCCCTAGAACTGCACCTACCGCGAAATCACTAGCATCACACAGATTTCAAACGGTAGTGTCCAATCATGTGGTTACATGATGGGTGCTAAAGTGAGTTTGTCAATTAGTAATGCATCATGACATTCGAGATTCCATTCGAAAGCGGCATCCTTGTTTAGAAGGTTACATAGTGATCTAAAGATAGATGAAAATTTTGGTATAAATCTTCTATAGAAGCCTGCATGACCTAAAAAAGATCTAACATCTTGTATTGTCTTAGATAAGGACAATTTAGATATGAGTTCAATTTTAGACTTGTCAACTTCTATCCCTTTGATGAAATCACATGCACTAAAATAATTCATGAAGGTACAATGAAATGACACTTTTTTCAATTTAAAACTAATCATTTTTCCTCACATCGTGTCAAAATTCTCTTCAAATTTAACAAACATGCATCAAAAGAAGTTCCAAACACAGTCGGGTCATCCAAGAACACTTCCATATAGTTCTCTACCATGTCACTAAAAATACTAGTCATGCATCTTTAGAATGTGGCAGGAGCATTACAAAGTCCAAATGGCATCCTAGAAATGCATAAGTGCCAAAGGGGCAAGTAAATGTGGTATTTTCCTGATTCTCTAATGCAATTTTAATTTGATAATAACCGGAGTAGCCATCAAGTAAACAGTAAAAATGATGGCTAGACACACGCTCCAAAATTTGATCTAAGAAAGGCAGGGATAAGTAGTCCTTAAAGGAGGCAGCATTTAGTTTCCTNAAATTTGATCTAAGAAAGGCAGGGAAAAGTAGTCCTTATAGGTGGCAGCATTTAGTTTCCTATAATCTATGCACATGCACTAACCAGTCACTATTTTTGTGGGGACTATTTCACCTAGTTCATTTTTCACTACCATGACTCCTGAATTTTAGGGACTACCTGTATAGGACTAACCCATTTACTATATGTGATAAGGTAAATGATACTTGCTTCTAAAAATTTAAACACTTCATTTTTCACTACCTCTTTTATTGTGGAGTTTAGCCTATGTTGTGGGTCTTTCCTAGGATTAGTTCTCAAATGGCTATTACCTTTTTATGTCAACTATGGTCCAGCCTAATGTAGATCGATGCTCATTCAAAATGTTCAAAAGTTGCTTACATTGTCATGCATTCAAGTTTGAAGAAATAATTACAGGAAAAGTATCACCTGGTCCAAGAAATTCATGTTTTAGTTCTGCAGACTGTGGTTTCAACTCTGATTTGGGACTCTTAAGGCTTGATGGCTTCTGTCCTCCAGTCCTTTCTAGCAACTCTTCAAACTTGGGCTACCATGGTGATACTCTATAATCCTGAAATTTTAAAGCACAAATGTTGGTATACTCCTCATCATCAAAACTAGCTGGGATTTCAGAATTTAAAAGAAAAGAATTCAGAAGGTCGAAAGCGATGTTTGTAGGTGTTTGCTCCGGAGTGTACTCATCATCCTCTTGTGCCTACCTTGTTATGTGGAAAATATTGACTTCTAAAGTCATTTTCCCTAAAGAAAGTTTCATTAAAAAATTCCTGCAATTTATAATAGCATTAGCTATAGCAAGAAAAGGTCTACCAAGAATGATAGGGATTTTGCAATTAACATTTACATCAACCTTCACATCCAAAACCAAGAAGTCAATAGGATAGTGAAATTTATCAATTTGGATACATCCTCGATTACTCCCATAGGCCTAATGGTGGACCTATCAGCTAATTGTAAGACCACAGAAGTCAATTTTATCTCACCTAAACCTAACTATAAGTAAATTGCATAAGACATAAGATTCACACTCGCCCCTAAATCAAGAAGAGCTTGTGCAAACTCATGGTTCCCAATGACACAGGAAACAGTAGGACAACTAGGGTCCTTATACTTCGGTGGGATCTTTTGCTCAATCACCGCACTCACTTGCTCTGTCAAGAAAACAGTTTTCTTGACATGGTGCTTTCTCTTCACAATGCACAAATCCTTAAGGACTTTAACATATGCAGGAACATGAGAAATCACATCCAAAAGATGCAGATTGATTTTCACTTGCCTAAGGTATTCTAGGATTTTACTATGTTGACTGACTGACTTCGGTGTAGGCTTAAGAGCTTGAGAGAAATGTACTCTAACTCGATTTTTCACCACTTCCTCACTACGGTTGCTCTCTTTAGACTCACTACACTCCTTTTCAGGTTCCCTAGGCTTGGGGATTGGTTCTATGCTTTTTCCTGATCTAGTGGTTATGTCATTCACTTCCCTAAGGTTGTTTTCTTCCGATCATGAGGTTTGTGCCATATGTTGTCCTTTAGGATTTGGTTGAGATTGAGCTGGAAATTTCACATGCTCCCCGACAGTTAAGGCATTAGTCAACTTAGACATATGATTTTTTATCTCTTTGTTTTCCTCAACTACCTAAGTGATCATAGTCTCAAACTTCTGATTTATCTTACCATGTACCTCTATAAAAGTATGTAAGGTGTCTTCTAAAGAGTTCCTAGAGGTTGCGGGTTGATACAAAGGTGCATTAAAGGCTCTAGATGGCTAGGTAGGTTGCTGGTTTCCAGATTTCCAACTGAAGTTGAGGTAATTCAGCAACCCAAGATTGTAGGTTTCAGAGAATGGAGCATAAGGCTTTTTGTATGTACCTAAGGCATTACAATATTCCTCATAAACTCCTTTCATGTCAGCAAACTTACTACACTCTTGTGCTAGATGATCAGTTCCACCACACACAAAGCAGGGTCCTAGAGACTTAACATGAGATACATTCTGTGCAGATTTTGAGTCCTTAGCACGTAGGGTTTCTAGTTTTCTAGTAAGGGCTTCTACTTTGGATCTAAGATTGTCCTCCTCCCTAAGATGATAGACACATGTGCTAGTGGAATTCCCTGTGGTTAGTGACCTATTGGTACTCTCAATGGCACTAGGTCTAGTCCAAGTATGAGATTTTTTCGCTAGTTCATCTAGGTATTCTAGAGCCTCATCGGGATCTTTTTGTAGAAATTCACTATTACACATCATCTCTATGACTTCAAGCTCCCTAGGTGTTAATCCCTCATAGAAATAGCTCACGATACGCCAACTCTCATAACTGAGGTGAGGGCAAAGGGCGTCGAGTTCTTTATATCTTTCCCAAACTTGGTATAAGGTCTCACTATCATTTTGAGTGAATGATGAGATTTGATCTTAAGGGCACTAGTCTTATAGTAAGGAAGGTATTTATTAAAGAACGCTTGAATCATTTCGGCCCAAGTCCCAATCGAACGTGGTCTCAAGGAATACAACCAACTTTTTGCTCTTTCTTTAAGTGAAATGAGAAAAAATTAAGCTTGATTGCGTCCGTTGTACTATATTGATTGTAGAAGGTTGCTACCATATCCTCAAATTCCCTAACGTACACGTATGGGTTTTTATTTTCAAGTCTGTGAAAATTGGGAAGACGATGAATCATTCCCGATTTAAGATACATGCGTGACATATTAGATGGAAACATTATACATGTAGGATGAAGATAATCCTGTAAAGTTCTAAAAGGCATATCGCCATGTTCACTATTAGTCATGGTATTGTGTAGTGTGGTGTTCGTGGCAATAGATGCAATATCAAAGGTAGAGTTAGAAAGAGATCCAAACACTGGAAAATGTCCTTCTGTAGAGCTTCCTTACTCTTCTTAATCCCTACTCATAAAACATGAGAAAAAAACAGAATTATATGAGAATAAAATAACAAATAACAAATAAGAAAATTAAATTAACTAAAAACAACAATAAAGGAACGATGTCACCATTTTTCAGTCGATCCCTTAGTGTTTGGTACTGTCTCCCTGACAACAGGGTCAAAATTTGATTACGTCGAAAGAATAACATGGTAATTGTAGCACACACATCGAATATGAAACAAATAACTACCGAAATCGGGCTACAATATTTTACATAATTTATCAATAACTACCTTATTTACAGTAGCGTTGTCGAACGTAAATGAACGAATTTTACTCTCGCAACGATATTCTCTAACAATGTTCATAATAGCATTAAATATGTTGTTAGCGTTGTGAGAGAACTCAATAATTTTAAAAGTAATAATTTTTTTATGCATACATCAAAGTAGGTCTATGTAGTGTGTTGTTGCAGCTATATAATCTCTTTTATTAATCACTTCTCATATATCCGAAATTAAAGATATAACATCCACATATTTTTCTAAATCGAAAATCAATAGTTTCTTTGAATGAAGAAAATATTCTATTGTATCAGAACGAAGAGTATTTCGACTTACTCCAACATATCTCGATTGAAGATATTCTTTCACGTAGGAGACAAAATATTGGTTGTCCGCTATTGCTAGAGGCAACTCAGCAGCGACAACGAACTTCACCATTCCTGTTTGAGTTTTCTCCTCCGAATACATCTAC
>CAIGRB010123327.1:17532-38793 GCA_903798255.1 Fraxinus quadrangulata | reverse complement strand
AGTCAAAAGTGCTTCTCGACAAAAAAACAACTTTATAAAGATGTTTTAGAAAAGTTCGTATGCTGAGATTCACTAAAATAGCTTTAATTGAGCTTTTAAGAGAAGTTGTAATTTACCTTAAATGAAATTTTAAAATTAACAAAAAACACAAATTAATATATCAAACAAAACTTTCTACTTCTAACCAATTAAATAAATGTAAAGTTTATACAAAAACACTTTTATAGTTATGTTGACAAATAATCAATTTAATATTCACATTAGATTCACAATAAAACAGTATACAAATTTAAAAATTATACTTACATCCGTTGTGTCTAACAGATGCTCAATGTACTTTAATCTAATTCGATTTATGGATAAAACGTTACACTCTTTAGTATTTGAATCTACGAACCTAAGTTTTGAATATCCAAATCTATTAATATCCAAATCTACGAACCTAAGTTTTGGATGAAATTTTGCTCGAAAGCTAGGCTTTCATAACAACTGACAATGGTACAGGAGCACCGTCATGTGAATTGACTACATGCACTTGTGGTTTTTCTAATTTGTAAAAGAGTCCAATTTTTGTTGAATCATCACATGATATATCTCATTTTTATAAAATATTTCTTTTGCTTCATGATAAGTGTATTTTTTCACTTATTAGAAACCTAAAATAACGACATTTAGTAATTATTTTGACAAAATATATTTTAAATTATTGTATTTTATATTATATAGGTAAAACTCAAGGGTTGAATGAGAAATCAAAAGAAAGAAGAGAAAATTGGTGAAAATGTCAAAATTCAAAGTTTGAGAATCAAATTGCAAATTCAATAGTTAATTCGGACCACAAGAAGATACTTTAAAGATTTCTATGAGAGAATTTGATGAAATTAGAACTCAAAAATGAAAGAAATGTGATTAAAATAAATTTTCAATCGCACAAGTTATATTTCAGATTTTTAGCCGAATATTTAGACCCATATTTGACATAGTAAACGCCTGGATTGGAAAAGTTATATTTCTAGAGAAGTTATAGCCATTTGACCTAACTTTCCAACCCACTTTGAATCTCCTTAATAGGATATTAGGAGAGAAATTTATAGTCAAACTACTGACTACTGTGCAGAGACAAAAAAATTCGCGCGCGAAGACAACTTTCCTTATTCGATTTGAACTCTTTTGGAAATCAATTTGGACGTGATTTTCAATCAATTTTCGACTCCTACAAATACATAACAGCATAATACATATGAGACTTCTCATATACATATTATACTCCAATATTCATCAATTATTATCATCAAATAAGAAGAATTCATAGTTTTTGTGAGAGACTTAAAGGGGATTTGCAAGAATTCAATCAAATGAATATTCGAATATGATTTTTGGGTAAAGAAGAAAATGCTCAAGTGAATATTCATTAAGAAACAATTGAAGAGATTCAAGATTTCAAGATTTATCTTCATATTCTCAATTAATCACAACTCCGGGTGAGGTCTTTTCATTTAAATATGATTTCTTATAATTTCAATATGTTATGCTAATTTTATATATTGCGAGGATGAGATGAACCCTTGTTATGATATTTTTAGTTTTTAACTAATTAATTTGACTTTAATTTGATTTGATTTGTAGATATTTATTATTATTGTTGTTTTTTTTTTAATTACTTGATCACCAATTGAATTGTTAGTTGATTTTATTGTTATTTAGAAAGACAATAGGGTTTAAGCACATTATAATAAACATTATAAGGTTCGATAGATGATAGAAATATACTTCTATGTTTTATATGGTTTCAATAGGTGTTCTAGTACTTTTTAATGCATTTATCATATTTATATCTTTAATCGAGTGATATAAGAGTCACATGATGGAAATAAATTTGATCGCTATCGAGAGAGGCTTTCAATTAAATTAGGAACATTGACCAACATAAATGATTTCAAATAGTTAATTTAATTGTTACACTAAAAATAGAATAATAAGGGGATTGGATATCTTAACAATGTATCTCACAAATATGAAAACCACGTTTANATTAATTTTAGTTTCAATTTGAATTTTTATTTTTATTTATTTTTAATTTGATTACTACTTCAATCAATTTTAGTTTCAACAAATTTTTTTATTTACTTTTCTTTGTTTTCCTTTTCATATTTTTTAACTAACCTCCAACAATTTTAATTTATCTTCTGTTGGTATTATCTCTTTGTACTTTTCAGATATTTATCCATGATTCTGACGTTAGTAAAGTAACAAAATTGTTGCAATGACAAATCTCTACATTCATTGTCTAGATATGTTTGAAGGATATTGAAGTTATGAAAATTGTTACACGGTGCATTGTACTGGAAAATACTTGTTCTCTTACACAAGTTTACACACACCGAAACTTCTGAAATTTCGAAAATACTTGATGTGTAGAAAACAAACAATTGAAAAATCTGATGAATAGTACTTGCTCGTAGGAGATTTTGTACCTGGCGATTGAGATGAGGACATCAAACTTGCGGGAGATGGTCTTGCCCTATTGAACGAGAAGGTACTTGCAAAGAACTTTAAAGAACTTGACAAGTTGGATGAAAATGATATGCTTATGGGAGATTGCATGTACTGGGAAGGATTTCAACAATGAGGGTACAATCCATTCGAATGAGTCAACGGGACTGACTTCTCATTGTATGTGGATCTAGATTGTGGACCGATCATTCAACCCGAAAATATATCGACTATCGAAGAATGGATTAAAGAGAATTACGAGTTGATCACTATGGAATCAAATGAGGTTGTGGCAATCAATGAGAATGAAATCAACTCACATTTTTCTGACTTAATTGATTGTTTAAAAATTGATTTTGTGATTAAGCCCGATGTAGGAATGGAAGTCTACATAATTGAAATTGAATCGGATGAAATAGAAAAGTTATATTACATTGACAAGGGCAAGGTAAAAGTTTGGAGACTAAATGAAAAATTGATCAAAACCAAACGAAAAAGATGGGCAAAGCATCCAAAGCCTTCTTTAGGTGCTCGTGATTCAATTGTCAAAGTCAAGCTAAAAACTATAAAAAAGGTTTATTGGGAGGCAACCCAATTTTCTAACATTTTTATTTATTTTGGTTTCTGTACCACATTTCATATAGATTTATTTTAATTATTATTTTGCATAAGACTTATGCACGTTTCAATTTATAGAGTATCGTCATCCTATCATATTTCCCTTAGGGCCCTTGAAATTACTGTAGGTTATTTCGATTGTTTGGACTAATTAACACGTGTTCAAGGTTATTTGATCTTTAATGTTTGATTTGACCGCTATGTAGGAACGTGACGTCGAGGAATATTCAAACCAACATAGACTAAGGGGAAAGTATGACGAAAAAGATTGTCTAGTCTCACAAATAGTATTTCACACATTCAACAAAAAAATTCGTGGAATAACTTCTTCATTTTCTTCCCAGTCACATTATATTCTTATTTATGTTTTATGATATTGAGGAAAATGTCGATTTTAAGTTTGGGGGTGAAAAAAAAATTTGAGTTTTTACTTTTCGTATGTTTTTTAGTTTTTGTGTGTTTGTTTTTTGTTATTGCTTTAATAGATAATAGAAAAAATTTGAAAAATTTCAACAAAAATATATATTTTCTTGTTTTATGTTGTGTGCTTGTGTGAGTTGGATAATCTGGTCGGCAATGATGATTATATTTGAAATTTGGTGTTGATTTATAAACAGTGGATATGTTGCATGCTATACTGATTGAGGCTTAATCTTGCAAAACTTGATATTATACGTGCACTAGAATTAAGTTGGACAGTGTGATGCTATAAATTGATTCATATAATTGATAGTTGGACATAGATGCTTTACCCAAACATACTAAATTTCTTATCCTTAGACCAAATTCAACACAGTATGAGGGTGATTTTATTGTTTTAAGAAGATATGGATGTAGATAGAGATTCCACACGTGAAAACTTTTGTGTGGATTATCTTAGATTAACGGGATAAAATTTGACGAAAATCTTAAGTTTGAGGTATGTTTGCTTGAATAGGTGTTTAATGAGGGTAGTCAAAAGTGCTTCTCGACAAAAGAACAACTTTATAAAGATGTTTTAGAAAAGTTCGTATGCTGAGATTCACTAAAATAGCTTTAATTGAGCTTTTAAGAGAAGTTGTAATTTACCTTAATTGAAATTTTAAAATTAACAAAAAAACACAAATTAATATATCAAACAAAACTTTCTACTTCTAACCAATTAAATAAATGTAAAGTTTATACAAAAAGACTTTTATAGTTATATTGACAAATAATCAATTCAATATTCACAATAAAATAGTATACAAATCAAAAAAATATACTCACAATAGTTGTGCCTAACAGATGCTCAATGTACTTTAATCTAATTCGATTTATGGATAAAACGTTACACTCTTTAATATTTGAATCTACGAACCTAAGTTTCGAATATCCAAATCTATTAAATCGAGATTAGATCATTTTCATTTAATAAAAAGACGAGACTATAAAAGTGTAATTATTTACTTGTGACGAACTGAAAGAATTAAAAAGCATTAGCAAGTCAATGACAGAGTTTGAGTCCAAGGTCTATTTGAGCGCCAAGGTTTAATTCGAGAATAATGATGAAATTAAATAAAAATAATGATCTTTAGATGTGCAATCCTAACGTGAGTTTTCAATATTCTTTATTATGCGGTGGATGAAATTTTGCCCGAAAGCTAGGCTTTCATAACAACTGACAATGGTAAAGGAGCACCGTCGTGTGAATTGACTACATGCACTTGTGGTTTTTCTGATTTGTAAAAGAGTCCAATTTCTGTTGAATCATACACATGATATATCTCATTTTTATAAAATAATTTTTTTGCTTTATGATAAGTGTATTCTTTTCACTTATTAGGAACTTAAAATAACGACATTTGATAGTTATTTTGACAAAATATATTCTAAATTATTGTATTTTATATTATATAGGTAAAACTCAAGGGTTGAATGAGAAATCAAAAAAAAGAAGAGAAAATTGGTGAAAATGTCAAAATTTAAAGTTTGAGAATCAAATTGCAAATTCAATAGTTAATTCGAATCACAAGAAGATACTTTGAAGATTTCTATGAGACAATTGGATGAAATTAGAACTCAAAAATGAAAGAAATATGATCAAAATAAATTTTCAATCGCACAAGTTATATTTTAGATTTTTAGCCGAATATTTAGACCCATATTTGACATAGTAAATGCCCGGATTGGAAAAGTTATATTTCTAGAGAAGTTATAGCCATTTAACCTAACTTTCCAACGCACTTTGAATCTCATTAATAGGATATCAGGAGAGAAAATTATAGCCAAACTACTAACTACTGTGCAGAGACAAAAAAAATTCGCGCGCGAAGACAACTTTCCTTATTCGATTTGAACTCTTTTGGAAATCAATTTGGACGTGATTTTCAATCAATTTTCGACTCCTACTAATACATAACAGCATAATACATATAAGACTTCTCATATACATATTATACTCCAATATTCATAAATTATTATCATCAAATAAGAATAATTCATAATTTTTGTGAGAGACTTAAAGGGAATTTGTAAGAATTCAATCCAATGAAGATTCGAATATGATTTTTGGGTAAAGAAGAAAATGTTTAAGTGAAGATTCATCAAGAAACAATTGAAGAGATTCAAGATTTCAAGATTTATCTTCATATTCTCAATTTATCACAAATCCGGGTGATGTCTTTTCATTTAAATATGATTTCTTATAATTTCACTATGTTATGCTAATTTTATATATTGCGAGGATGAGATGAACCCTTGTTATGATATTTTCAGTTTTTAATTAATTAATTTGACTTTAATTTGATTTGATTTGATTTGATTTGTAGATATTTATTATTGTTTTTTTTTAATTACTTGATCACCAATTGAATTGTTAGTTAATTTTATTGTTATTTAGAAAGATAATAGGGTTTAAGCACATTATAATAAACATTATAAGGTTCGATAGAGGATAGAAATATACTTCTATGCTTTATATGATTTCAATAGGTGTTCTAGTACTTTTTAATGCATTTATCATATTTATATCTTTAATCGAGAGATAGAAGGGTCACATGAGAGAAATAGATTTGATCGCTATCGAGAGAGGCTTTCAATTAAATTAGGAACATTGACCAACATAAATGATTTCAAATTGTCACTTTAATTGTTACACTCAAAATTGAATAATAAGGTGAATTCGACATCTTAGCACTGCATCTCACATATATGAAAAATACATTTACTTGCTTTCATTAGTTTAATTGATAATTTAGGAATTAATATAAAAAAAAATCATAAAACTTGTTTGTTATTCTATTAAGTTACCATTAATTTGAACTCGATTGAATATTTAGTTCCCGTGGGTTCGACACTCTGCACACTACTATATTACTTGTTCACGATCTTATTCACTTGCGGGAAATCAAACAATCAAATTTTTGGCGCCATTGTCGGGGAATATTGTATTTAATTAGTTTTAATTAATTTTAGCTTCAATTTGAATTTTTATTGTTTATATATTTTTAATTTGATTACTACTTTAATCAATTTTAGTTTTAACAAGTTTTTTTTATTTACTTTTCTTTGTTTTCCTTTTTATATTTTTTAACTAACCTCCTACAATTTTAATTTATCTTCTGTTGGTATTATCTCTTTGTACTTTTCAGATATTTATCCATGATTCTGACGTTAGTAAAGTAACAAAATTATTGCAATGACAAATCTCTACATTGATTGTCTAGATATGCTTGGAGGATATCCAAGTTGTGAAAATTGTTACACGGTGCATTGTACTGAAAAATACTTGTTCTCTTACACAAGTTTGCACACATCGAAACTTCTGAAATTTCGAAAATACTTGATGTGTAGAAAGCAAACAATTGAAAATTTTGATGAATAGTACTTGCTCGTAGGAGATTTTGTACCTGGTGATTGAGATGAGGACATCAAACTTGTGGGAGATGGTCCTCCCCTACTTTAAAGAACTTGACAAGTTGGATGAAAATGATATGCTTATGGGAGATTGCATGTACTGGGAAGGATTTCAATAATGAGGGTACAATCCATTCGAATGAGTCAACGGGACTGGCTTCTCATTGTCTGTGGATCTAGATTGTGGACCGATCATTCAACCCGAAAATATATCGACTATCGAAGAATGGAGTAAAGAGAATGACGAGTTGATCACTATGGAATCAAATGAGGATGTGGCAATCAATAAGAATGAAATCAACTCACATTTTTCTAACTTAATCGATTGTTCAAAAATTGATTTTGTGATTAAACCCGATGTAGGAGTGGAAGTCTACATAATTGAAATTGAATCGGATGAAATAGAAAAGTTATATTACATCGACAATGGCAAGGTAAAAGTTTGGAGACTAAGTGAAAAATTGATCAAAACCAAACGAAAAGAAATGGGCAAGGCATCCAAAGCCTTCTTTAGGTGCCCGTGATTCAATTGTCAAAGTCAAGCTGAAGACTATAAAAAAAGCGCTTATTGGGAGGCAACCCAATTTTCTAACATTTTTATTTATTTTGGTTTCTGTACCACATTTCATATAGATTTATTTTGGTTATTATTTTGCATAAGACTTATGCACGTTTCAATTTATAGAGAATCACCATCCTATCATGTTTCCCCTAGGGCCCTTGAAATTACTGTAGGTTATTTCGATTGTTTGGACTAAGTAACACATGTTCAAGGTTATTTGATCTTTAATGTTTGATTTGACCGCTATGTAGGAACATGACGTCGAGGAATATTCAAACCAACATAGACTAAGGGGAAAGCATAACAAAAAAAATTGTCTAGTCTCACAAATAGTGTTTCACACATTCAACAAAAAAATTCGTGGAATAACTTCTTCATTTTCTTCCCAGTCTCATTATATTCTTATTTATGCTTTATGACACTGAGGAAAATGTCGATTTTAAATTTGGGGGTGGAAAAAAAATTTGAGTTTTTACTTTTCGTATGTTTTTTAGTTTTTGTGTGTTTATTTTTTGTTATTGCTTTAATAGATAATAGAAAAAAAATTGAAAAATTTCAACAAAAATATATATTTTCTTGTTTTATGTTGTGTACTTGTGTGAGTTGGATAATCTGGTCGGCAATGATGATTATATTTGAAATTTGGTGTTGATTTATAAACAGTGGATATGTTGCATGCTATACTGATTGATACTTAATCTTGCAAAACTTGATATTATACGTGCACTAGAATTAAGTTGGACAGTGTGATGCTATAAATTGATTCATATAATTGATAGGTTGATAGTTGGACATAGATGCTTTACCCAAACATACTAAATTACTTATCATTAGACCAAATTTAACACAGTATGAGGGTGATTTTATTGTTTTAGGAAGATATGGATGTAGATAGAGATTCCACATGTGAAAACTTTTGTGTGGATTGTCTTAGATTAACGGGATAAAATTTGACGAAAATCTTAAATTGGAGGTCTGTTTGCTTGAATAGGTGTTTAATGAAGGGCATTACAGTAATCATAATAGAAAAATATATAAAAGATATCTCTCCGTGGCCTTTATGATTCGAGTTATTAAGCTTGTTAGGGCATTTACAACCTGGTGTCCTAAAATCATTTAATTTGGGAGTTATTGACCAAAAGCTCGTTACATGGGTCATATAGAAAGTTTAAGGGAGAGAGAGTGCAAACAAAAAAAATTGATTAAAAAAAAGCAGGTGCATGAAATAGAAGACACACCAAATGCCCTGATTAAGTCCTAAACACTTATTTGAGAAGACTTTACTTTTGATGAGGGATTATTAGCATAATCTAATCATAGAGGTCAAAGTAATCAAATAATTGGAGAATCCTTGTTTATTGATGTATTGACTTACAATTAGAAAAGTTTACCCGAACTAGAGAGGGTGATAATATTAATGATAAATTCAACATTAGATTACACAATGAAAAAATAATGAAAAAAAATAAGTTTAGGGGTGTGTGAATCATACGAGAGGTAAACGGATATATTTGACCACAAAGGGTCGGAAATTGAAGCAATTTGTAAATTCATGATTGTCTATTTAATTCTTCACACGCGTCAGTTTTGCTTTGGAAGAGTGGATATTGGTCTGATATTGTGACTTTGAAACAGTTCGTAGATTTTGTACTGTAATTTCAAATACTAAGATAAAAAGCTAGATTGTCTAACCAAATATTTTTGCATGCTTGTATGTTTGTTGTTATTTAGGTTATAATTTTATTTGAGGACAAATATTTAAATTTGGAGGTTTTTGATAAGTGTATTTTTTACACTTATTAGAGACCTAAAATAACTATATTTGATAGTTCTTTTGACAAAATATATCCTAAATTGTTGTATTTTATACTATACAGATAAAATTCAAGGGTTGAATGAGAAATCGAAAGAAATAAGCGAAAATTTGTGAAAATGGCAAAATCCAAAGTTTGAGGATAAAATTGCAAATTCAATAGTTGATTCGGATAACAAGAATATACTTTGAAGATTGTTATGAGACAATTGGATGGAATTAGAACTCAAAAATAAATGAAATATGATCAAAATAAATTTTCAATTGCACAAGTTATATTCCAGATTTTTAGCCGAATATTTAGACACATATTTGGCATAGTAAAAGCCCGAATTGGAAAAGTTATATTTCTAAAGAAGTTGTAGCCCTTTGAGCTAGCTTTCCAACGCACTTTTAATCTCCTAAATTGGATATCAGGATAGAAGGTTATAGCTAAAATATTGACTGCTGTGCAGAGCCAAAAAAATTCGCGCGCGAAGACAACTTTCCTTATACGATTTGAACTCTTTTGAAAACCAAGTTGGACTTGATTTTCAATCAATTTTTCGACTCTTACAAATATATAACAATAGAATACACATGAGACTTCTCATATACATATTATACTCCAATAATTATCAATTATTATCATCAAATAAGAAGAATTCAAAGTTTTTGTGAGAGACTTAAAGGGGATTTGCAAGAATTCAATCAATTGAATATTCAAATCTGATTTTTGGGTAAAGAAGAAAATGCGCAAGTGAAGATTCATCAAGAAACAATTGAAGAGATTCAAGATTTCAAGATTCATCTTCATATTCTCAAAAATCCGGGTGATGTCTTTTCATTTAAATATGATTTCTTATAATTTCAATATGTTAGGCTAATTTTATATATTGTAAGGATGAGATGAACTTTTGTTATGATATTTTTAGTTTTTAATTAATTATTTTGACTTTAATTTGATTTGATTTGTGGATATTTATTATTATTTTATCGTTCTTTTTAATTGTTTGATCACCAATTGATTTGTTAGTGAATTTTATTGTTATTGAGAGAGATAATAGGGTTTAAGCACATTATAATAAACATTATAAAGTTCGATAGATGATAGAAATATACATCTATGCTTTATATGATTTCAATAGGTGTTCTATTACTTTTTAAGGCATTTAGCATATTTGCATATTTAATCGAGATATGGAAGAGTCACAACAATGACGACACAATTATCAAGGAAGTGCCACCAACTAAACCCCATAAGCGAGAGAACCCATTTGATATGCTTAAATTGTGCGTGGATATTATAATACACATAAAGCTTAACAAGTTCATCTACATTACACATAATATGTTGTTCCTATCATAAATTTACAAAGTTTAAAAAGTTCGTCTCCATTGCTCACAGTACACAATATTGATTACATGATCATATATACACAATGACCTTATTTCACTTGAAAATTCTTGGTTCTGAATTATTATTACATTCCATTTTGTTACATCAAGGGGATGATTTCTTGGGTGGTTTCACTACTAGAACCGCACATTTTGCATGGTGAGCACAGTAATCGCTAACGCTCCCCAAAAACGCCCTAAAAAAAACCAAATATTGTAACGTTCAAATATAGTGTTTGAAAGGTTAATGAAATTGTAAGAAGGGATCAAAGATCATCACCTCTTGATTTGGCCGAGTCCACGGCTACCAACAACAAGAAGATCAATGTTCATTTCTTCTGAGGCTCGACAAATTTTGTCCTTTGGATCTCCCTCGAGAATAAGAGTTTTAGCTTTGACCTCAAGTCGAAGAGATAACCATGACACGTTCAGTATCTACTATCTACACTCTCCAATTTGTTAAGAAAAACAAAATACGAACCTAACTTACCATTTTGTCCCTGCACATCTCAAATGCACGAGAGAGAATTCTTGCACCATTTTGCTCTTGGGTTTTGCTTGCAGATTCCACTACTGAATTTCAAACGAACACCCATCTCACAACTACTATAAATAATAATTTATTATAAGATAAATGACTTTTTTTCCAACCAACCAAACATGTCCTTACACAGTGAGATAATTGATTCAATTATTAGTATATAGTGCAAGAAAAAAAAAATTGCGAGAATTAAATTTTGGCTTGAAAACATCAACATTGAGACTTCGAATTTGGTAGTTAAATCCATTATTTTTAACGAAAAATACCAACAAACAAAAAATGTGTCACCGTTAACGATGAGTCAACGATGTGTTGTAGATTGAAGGCGAAATAGAAATTTTCAACAACAAAATTCTTTTGAGCTAAAAATGAAACTCAGTGTGATCAATTCTTAGCCTCTATTTGGGTTTTATTTAAAATTTTAAAGTCAAATTTTAATCCATAAATTTTTAACTTACTCATAAGTGACTTTTTAGTTAAAAAAAATGAAACCCGAATAGAAGCTTCGGAACTTTTTAATGAGAAACGAACCATATCCACCAGGGAAGGCATAGCGAGGCAGGGGCTCCTTGACATGGACTATGGTCACCACCTTGGACTCTTGTTCCGCCGTCTGAGGAGTGGTGCTACCACCATGCTTCAACAACTTGTCAAGAACCCATTCAAGTGCGTAGAAACTCTCGTCACTATCATCAATAGCCACCAGTAAATTCATCTTCTTCCCCTCCTGCCCCTCCACTTGCTGCTGCTCCGCCATCATAACACTGTTGCCGGTCTCAGCCGTTGCACCAAAGTTGCTAGTCTCCATCTCTTCCTTTGCTGTTTTATGTCCACCACCCTTGGCTTATATTTTGTTTAGTTGGGCCCTAGCTTATGTACAACGTGGCCTGTATGCCGTATTTTTTTGCATGAAAAAACAGAAGCTTCTATGTGCATGGACGCCACATGTCAAACCCAAATTTTCTTGTCCAAAATAATCACATTATTTATTGTAAAACAATAAAATATAGTCTCTTTCCATTCTCATCCTCTCCTTTAGGATATCTATGACAATTAGAGGGCGATAAGAAAAAAAAAAAAAAAAATTTTACTTAAATTAAAATCTGAATTTTTATCAGGGGCATAGTTTCTACAGTTATCTATTGTCAAAATACTGTGCTTCAGAGCAAAGAAAACCCAATAAGAAAATGAAAATTTCTATAAAGCTAATCACAATGCATAAATAGCTCAAATACAAGCTATAATTTTACATGGAGAATCCCCTCAAAACTTCGAATTGAAAAGCATGATGAAACTTAAAAGGCAGGTTAAATATAGGAACAATAAGAACAGACCTCAGGTAGCATTTCAAATTAGGCATATGCTACAATCTTGATTTATCAAGGAGAATTTTCGTCTATTGTCCCTGGAAATAACTCTACCGCCCAAGAATCTTCAAACGCTCAACTGGACGTTGTAACTACATCAGATATAATCGCATCCCTGGATACAGAATCTATTTCCAGGATGAGTTTGGTTTAACTATGGAGCAAGGGAAGATATTTAGCCAGCGTGACGGGAAATGGAGCAACCACTTGTAATATAACATGAATGATGTGGTAAGGAAGAGAAAAAGAAACGAAAAAATGAGAAGTGAACAAATATGAACAGTTTAATAATTTTTTGACGAGTAAGTATATAACGATAGCAAACAAAATCTTGTTACTTCATACATAATGAGTCTCAAAAAAATGCTCATCATTGGTACAAGCAAAGTGTAAATGCACCTTTACTCGGCCTCCCACCCATCTAGTCTTGTCCCAGGATTGTAGTTTGTGAACAGCCGAAACTCATTGCCAAGTTTGCTAGCGTGATGGGGTCGAAAGCCACATGGGCGCAAACCCAAGAGCTCTTCAGCCCTCTCCTTTTGCACCTCGCCTACATGAAATAAAAGTAGAAATAGTGAAGGCATAACCTTTTTAATAAGATTGTATAGGCTATACCAATTCTGTCTAGACAGTGTAAAAGTTTAGCCAATATAAGCCTGTAGATGATAATAACAAGCTTCAAGAATCGGTGCAAACAGACTTACAAATGCCTAGAACACGTGTAGAACAATTAAAACTTATTTTTCTTCATAGAGTTTAGTTAACTTTTCTTGGACTGGATGATAAGAGATAAATTGATCAGAAATCAATGTCTTACCAGTGAGTAAAAGTAAGTAAGATTGCCCTGGTCTTGAGAGAAATGAAATTGTTTCAGTAACTTTCTCCAAGCACTCCTTGCTCTGTTGCCACAGCCATCCATTGAATAAGATCATCAACGTCATGAATATTACGCAGATAATTTTAATTTACAGCTGAAAAAATTCATAAGTAATATTTCATCTGTTATCAAATAAAGTTAAAGAGGAAGGTAAAGGTATAAATTTTCCGCCAGGGACTTGGATATGAAAAATGGAAGTAAGCATATTTATCATTACTCGACCAAAGAGAAAGAAATATTATTCTTGCTATAGCAACCTTGCGAAAAATGGCATATGCATAACGGTACATATATTGGTGACTTTTCCAATGAAACTGAATATCTCAAATGCCAAAAGCTGCACAAGTCATCCATCTCATAATATAATTGCCGTTAAAAATGACACTAACATAGAAGGAGAATATATTTTTATCTAGATTAAAAAGTTGGATTTATTTGATTCATGATCCAACTTGTTTCCCATTCATGACATTCAAAAAGCCAACCATTCACATGCAAACATGGACGACCAAGTACCCAGTACAGTAAGCTACTAAAGTGGAATATGCAACCCTATACCAACTGATACAAGGTAAAGGAGTTTTTCAAATTCATATTATTTTTCATACTTCCAACTTTTCTAGTCCCGAACTCACAAAATTGTCCAGCATTAAACAACCATCCAGATTGGCTGTTTGTGCTGTTTGCACAGGCTAGATACAAGCAGTTATGTCATAATATGTCCCAACCATCTATATCTAGCTCTCTTTAAGAAGGAAAGAAATTTATTATGAATATTATAATAAGTAAGCCCCAAAAACAGAAAAATATTCCAACCGCCTCCTTCCCCACTTCCACCACCATAATAAAATAAAAAAATCCACTTTCATGAGCAACCAAACCTCCATCCATATTGATTAGTATTTCCTCATTTTCTTATAAACGGACAGTGCATGTGACTCTACTAGTGCTTCATTCATCACTGGAACCTGTCATTTGGATCACAATATGTGCCTGGTATTCATTGATCAAATAAACAGAAGCTAACATGGAAGGAAAAATATCAAATGTGCAGCCAAAGGAGACTATTCACATAGCTATTTGTCATCCAAAAGTGAGTATACTAGCATCACAAGTTCATCACCACCAAACCCCACCATTCCCCCATTGGCCATCATCAACAGATACAAGAAAAACCGGAAAAGAGAAAGAAAATGCAACCACTAAGTATTACTGCAACCTCTTCTCTGGACTGATTAATATTCATTTGAATCCATGCCATGACAATCAAATTGCAATCTAATTATTAACAAGATTTATTTGGGTCAGTGGACAAGGATTGAATTCAGTATCTGGGTTTTCCGAGAGTTAGGTGCTGGTTCTGTTTTAGACTAGAAAGAGCTGCCAGGAAGGAGAGAAAAAGAAAGAGAGGAAGGACGATCAGGTAGGAATATGTGCTTGAGAAAAAGAGACCTGATGGTGATTGAAGATGCTATCTAGTTGGCCGGTGAAGTCGGCAGAGGCAGGCTCTCCCTTTTTGCTTTAGAATTTTATAAACTTTTGGTAGGGTACCTAGTTAATTTTGGGACATTGTAGCTGGAACAAATTGCATTAAAGGATTATTACTTAATTTAACTAGGCCAACATAGTTTGGGAGGAAATACCGAGAGGTAAAGCATCTAAATGTTGATTTCCTATTCTTTCCTCAAAAAGGTGAGAAAGCAAGTTGGATGAGTAAGTGGATGCGAGTTTAAAACTGGTAGCAAGTGGGGTGAGTAAGTGTGCACCCAAAATAAGTTCAGGAACCAAAATGATAATTTAGCTACCAATGGTATTTTGTACATTCAGCACCTCCAGCTTCAGAGTTGAGACCCTAAAATATTTTTTGTTTTTTCACAAAGATTTGACAAATTACGTCTTAATATATTCTATATGTAGAATGCTTATAAATTATCAAAAAAATATTCAATTTGGTAGTACAAGATAAACTTTTACCAGGTAAGGAGGATCTGCAACTATAATTGGAAATGAATGCTTTAATGATAATGGAAGATTCTCTGGCTGGTTGTAGTCATAGAATGTAAACTCCATCCCATATTGCTCAAATCTTTTATCATACTCCAGAAGCTGTGCAGATACTTCAGGACCAATTTTCTGAAATTTCCAATAAAATAAAGAGTAGGCATACAAATTACTAGGCACATTAATTCCAACTCCATGTAAATATTAGGTCGATGTATCGAAAGCTATGCTTTCCACAACAGTACCTTGCCAATATGATTCTGATTTCCTCAAATGTCCAATAAAATTGGAAGGAGAAATAAAAGCCATCACATTGACCAATTACAACAAAGCAATAAATAGTGAAAACACCTATTACCAAGCACAATATTGCAAATAATTGTACCTGCAAATAAATCATTAATCTTCTAATTTGTGTTATCATTCGATAATATCATTGCCAATTGCTAAAGGGATACTAAAATCTCTAAACATATAATGAGAAAATAAAACCCATTAATGTATATAATTCTGAGCAAATATTGAACTTTGTTGAAGACGATATTTAAATGAATAGAAGTTACCCTCTCCGATAACAGCTTAAGCTTTCAAAAGATATGCACAATGTGTTATCAAAATCAGGCTTAAAGACCCAAGTTTTAGTCTCACAGTCACCCATTTTTATAAAATTTTGCACATGTGAGACCTTAGATCAAAAAATGAATTCAGTTTGCACGTGAAGAAGAGAGTCGAGGATAAAATTTAAATGATTTCTCTCGCTTCTCCCTACAGTTTAGGCAGTTCAATTGCAACGCTGTACATCATATTCCAAATCTTGGACCTTTATTACGGCACCTTAACTAGTACTACTGTAAAGTACCTTGAGATAGGCATAGAGAGTGGGGCAAGCAATGCAAGCAACGGAAGGGGAGTCCACGTTTCGGCATAGAATAATTACTTCTCGAGCAATTGTCTCGGCGGTGTCGCGGTCATACCAGAACTGACTGAGCCGCCAGTCCTCCGTCACCAGTGCCACCTCCTCCTCCTGAGGAGCTTCCGCCAACGAGCGGTTCTGTTCAGCCAGGAACTCCTTGAGTGCTTCCAGTGCTTGAGAGCTGAGCATCGGAGTATCATCGCCGTCATCATCAATTACGGTGTCGTTTCGGGCCGTCTCCTCCCTCGACAGCTCCATTTTCTACCACCTTATTACGGCGATTTACAGTGGTTTATTGAGGGTTTTCTCCCAACTTTTCCGCCGCCACGAGTCCAGTGAAGATTTTAAGAGCATAATTTGGTTATGCTTTTACTTATTTAAATAAATAAGTATATAAAAATAATTTTTAAATCAGTGAAACTTGAAGGGGTAAAGTTTTCACTTTTAATAAGGGTTTCAAGTTTTGTTATTATTATCACTTTTTTATTAACTAGTCAGTTGAATGCGGGGTAGCGTAAAAATAATATTTGAATATGCGTAAATATTAATTAATTTAAAATTAATATATTCGTAATTATTTATTTAATTTTTAATTAAGTAAAAATTGATTTTAATTAACATATATTGACGTGAATAATGAAATGCATTCTAATTGACTTATAATTATAATTAGTAACACTGGAATGCCTAAATGATGATAAATATTAATTAAATAAATGTAAATGTTAATTAATTAATAATTAATTATAANGTAACACTGGAATGCTTAAATGAAGATAAATATTAATTAAATAAATGTAAATATTAATTAATTAATAATTAAATATAAGGAATACATACATTAATGAAAGCAAACAAGTGAAATGAATCAATCAAATGTACATGTACGTTAATGATGATAAATAAATAGTTAAATAAATTAAATATATTTTGAAAAACGAAAAGTAAATTATTATTGAAATAATTGAATTATAATAAGGATAAAATCGTCTAAAAATGATTCTCACTTGATGTAATATTTAATATATTATAGGTTAGTATGTGTTGATTATGATTAATAGTAACAAAAGTTAAAAAAGAAAAAGCAATTATGAATAGATTTGGAGACAAAAATGTTGATTAAAAGTAATTTTACTTTTTCTTTGCCCTAGCCAAACATACTAGATTATCTAGGTCAAAACAAGTAAATCGGTATTCAAATTGATCCACGTGCATCCAAACTCCACTTAAGATAGACCCACATGCGTCTAAACATACTTTAGATCGAGAGATATTTCTTGCTCACTTCATGTCATCTTTCCTTCTCCTCTACGTTGGTATGAGAGCCCGAGACAGTTGAGAGAGGATAAGAGACGAGTGACAATTTTTTTTTTTTTTTAAAGTTTTTTTTATATGAAAAAATATAATCTATTTAAAAAAAAAAAATCATTATCCTTGAGGTGAAGGCCTAACCCATGTGGTTAGAGCGCAAAAAGATGAATCAATTGAATTGCTCGATTGTATTTTGACGAGTCCTTCTATTATGCCCGTAGTCGCATCTCGAACAGCTGCCCTGTGTAGTTTTCTTGGCATTCCTTCGTTTCCCTGGTATACCAGACCTTCGTCTCCCTTTTGGGGCTAAAATTATTCTAACTGATCTAATAACCCAACTTGATTCACTCCCTATGGAATGAGCTTTCGCTGCATATGACGTGGACAAGGTCAAAAGGCCTCCTTTTTATAGTAGCTGGAGCAATAGTCATGTGCATTCTATTTGCACAAATTTATTGCAGCCAAAGCAAGAGTCGAACATAGTAATTGATGGACTTGAAACTCCCTACAAACACGAGTCTTCGACTCCAAATTGGATATAAATAAGTTATTTTGAAAGTAAGAAGCAAGTTACATTTATACTTTAATTAAGTTATCCAAACATGAACTTTGCCTTTATTTTAAGCTTAGCCAAATATGCTACCCGCAACCACTATTACTTACAACAAGAGTGGAAATGATAATAGTTCTTACTGTCATTGATAATGACAATGCATTATGTACCCTCAGTTGATCTTCTGCTACAGTTGCGAGCATTGTGGATGTAGATCCAGCTGTAATTCGACGTTCCATCTTTGCACCACTGACATCAATCAGTCGATCAAACAGTTAACTAGCCTATCCATTGCTTGCACATCGGTTGCATTTATTGATTTGGCTATATCAATGGTCATTATTGAATACCGATTAGCTGACAACCACTAGAAATAGCTCAAGACCATTTTTCATGTCCCACTTCGCCTTGAAGGTATGCACGGATACTCAGGATCTCCAATTCCAAAGAACCACTCCCGCGCAGGCTGCAGTGGTAGCCTCTAGATCTCCAAACCCGAAAGCTAAAGGGAAAATTTGCTCGTTAGCATCCTTAGCACAAGTAGTGAACCATGTTTCACCGTAATTAAGCTTCAAGAAAGTTCCATCGACAAGAATTACAGGTCGACAATGTTGCCAACCTTGAGTGGAGGCGGCCAAACGCATAATGAAGTACCTGTAACGAATAACATAAAAGATTCCTAATGGCAAGCATGCCAAGTTATTTCTTTAATATTTCTTTGCTCGAGTTAAATATTTTTCAGTCGTAACAAAGTAGGCAAGACCTGTGTGATCATCATATCTCTAACATTTTCAGATTCATCAGTCATTCTATGGCCATCATGGTTGCAATTTGATCTTCAGCTGATCCTTTTTTTTATCGATAAATGTGAAATTGTATTGATCAAAACTCATGTACAAGTACATCTAGCATACCCGAGCTTACAAAATCAAAAGATGTATAAACGATAAGACAAAGACCCGAAGCTAAATGCTTAAAATGAATTATAACATTAGGATACAATGCAAACATAACTTTGTATACATGTGTTTTGGTCCGTCTCACTATGCTATCGGAATGTGATCTTCAAAAATCTTCATATTCCTAGTTGTCCATATGTGGTAAACGATGCTAGGAAGTACAATTTTCCTGGCTTTGCTTTGCCAAGAAGTACCTCGGGCTTACTTCAACGTGCTAGACATCGTCATCAACGATCTCTTAATCCCCAACCAAGCTCTAATCTGACCCCAAGTGGCTGAAGTCAATGACCATTGAAAGAATAAGTGCTGGTTCGTTTCGGCGTGTCCTCCACAAAAAACACAAGTTCTGTTAATATTTAAGTGCAGCAGCCTGTCCCTTGTAAGATGCTTAGCTTGTGCACCCAACCGCAAAATAAAAGAATGATTTGGAGTGATGTAGGACCTCCAAACCTCCACTGCCCAGATTTTTTCACCCCTTTCGGCCTGAATAACTCATAGGCTCCAGCCATCCGAAACTGCCCAGCAGCCGTCCAATTCCACAACATGTCCAGGGCAGCCTGGGCAGTTCGTTCCTGTCCTTTGAGCTACTACCGGAATTTCAGCTGCTTCTTGAGCAATGGAGAATCAATTTTCCGTGCCACACATTCCCAAATATTGGTCCCTCGTAGGTAGACTTGATTTACCCACTTAATCCAAAGCGTGTCTTTCTTGCCATGCATATTCCAAAGTCATTTGGAAAGTAGCGCTGAATTCCAGCATTTAATGTCTCTAAATCCAAGCCCTCCCTCATGTTTCGGCAAGCAAATGTTACTCCAAGCAACCGGCGGCTTTTTGGATCCCCAAAAGAAGGTCCAGCAAAGACTAATGACCTTTGAAGTAACCGTGGCTGGAATGGGGAAAATGGACAGCCAAAACATTCAACACCTTTAAAAACAGCGCTTACAAGTTCGACCCTCCCCGCATAGAACAAAGGTGCCCTCGACCATGCACAAATATAGGCTAAAATTTTGTTGATAAACAAGTAATAAGAGCTGATTTTCAATTTCTCCGCATCAAGTGGAATACCCAAGTAACGAAAGAGCACAGATCCCTTGGGAATATTAGTTAGTGCATAGATATCCTCTAACTCTTGACCAAAAACTCCCCGTGTACAAGCTAGACTTGTTAACATTTATTCCTAGTGTCAACATATCTTTAAAGTTTGATAAACAATTCATCAAGATACCAACCGAAATTGTGTTTCCTCTAGCAAAAAACATCAAATCATCCACAAATGCCAAGTGGGTAAACTTTAGATGACCACTTTATAATGGAAATTGAACTCACAATTCTTGGTAGCTCCCTTCAACATTCTTGAAAAATATTCAAGGTATAAAACAAACAAAAAAGGTGATAAGAGGATCCCTTTGACGAAGTCCTTTTCTTCCTGAAGGAGTAGTAGTGCATTCCATCACCCACTCTATGAATTTTGTTGGAATCTTCAGCTAATCTTTCTTCAAGGGATAATTGAGCATTTGAAAGACCATTAATGATAGATAGCTCAAATCACTACATGTGTTCTGTCTCCTATCGTTTACTTCAGTTTAATGAATCACCAATTGCAGATCAACACAGTTTTAGTTCTTGTAAAATAAATACAAGGTGGAGGTAGTTTTTCTTTTTTCTTCATAGAGAACATGTATCAATATATACAAGTAGCTAATACTATTTTAGGATAATCCCTAACCATCTTTCCTATAAACTAGGGCTAAACATATTTACTTTCCTAGTTTAGAAATATTTTCAACACTCCCCCTCAAGCTGGAGCATAGATTTTTATCATGCCCAGCTTGTTACAAAGATAATTCATCCGAACCCCATTTAGAGCCTTTGTGAAGATATTTTCCAATTGTTCTCCTGTTTTCACATACCCTATAGAAACCAAACCTTGTTGAATCTTCTCACGAATGAAATGACAATCAATCTCAATGTGTTTCGTTCGTTCATGAAAGACTGGATTA